>JAUTDX010000017.1:0-190030 GCA_030844895.1 Ambrosia x helenae | reverse complement strand
CTGACTGGGTTAACATGTGTTACTTCTGTTACTTCTGTTGGTATGTTAGATGTTAATGGTTGAATGTATAAAGATTATAAATTTTTAATCTTTGGTGAATGTAGTTGTGGTAAGTGATGGTTTTGAGTTTTTAAAATTGTGCAAATGATGCTTTCTTATAAAGATTATAAATTTTTAATCTTTGGTGAATGGGGTGTTTAAATTAGCTTGATCAAATTGGTTTCTGTTAGTATTTTAGAAGTTAATGGTGAATGTATGGAAGGTAGTTATAAGGTCTTTTGTGTTTTGGATATTTAGATACCATTTAAAGTTAATAGTGAATGTATGGAAGGTAATTATAATGTCTTTTGTGTTTTGGATATATGCACTCCATGTGTTTGATGAAATGCCTGACTAGGTTAACATGTTGTTACTTTGTTTAGTATATTAGAAGTTAATGGTGAATGTTTGGAAGGTAGTTATAATGTCTTTGTTGTTTCAAATATATGCACTCCATGTGTTTGATGAAATGTCTGGCTGGGTTAACATGTGTTACTTCTGTTAGTATGTTAGAAGTTAGCGGTGTGAATGTATGGAAGGTAATTATAAGGTCTTTAATTAGTGTTTTGGATATATGGATGTCCATTTAAAGTTAATGGTGAATGTATGGAAGGTGATTATAATGTCTTTTGTGTTTTAGATATATGCACTCCATGTGTTTGATGAAATGCCTGACTGGGTTAACATCGTGTTACTTTTGTTAGTATGTTAGAAGTTAATGGTGAACGTATATGGAAGGTAGTTATAATGGCTTTTGTGTTTTCGATATATGCACTACATGTTGTTTGATGAAATGTCTAACTAGGGTTAACATGTGTTACTTCTATTAGTATATTAGAAGGTAATGGTTGAATGTATGGAAGGTAATTAAAAGGTCTTTTGTGCTTTGGATTAATGGATATTCATTTAATGTTAATGGTGAATGTATGGAAGGTAATTATAATGTCTTTTGTGTTTTGGATATATGCCACTTATATGTGTTTGATGAAATGTCTGACTGAGTTAACATGTGTTACTTTTGTTAGTATGTTAGATGATGAGTTGGTCACACCGGTTAACATCTCATCTATAATTTTGCAGTTGATAATGAAGACCCCCCCCCCCCACCGGTTATGTTAAACATACAAAGTCCAAGGACGCCGAGAAAAAAGAAGAAACAATATGTAGAAAAAACTTTTGAATAACATTTCTTTTTGGTACTCAATGTATAGAATTACTAGATTTATTTTGTTTAAAGTCGTCAATAGTTTGTATGCTTATTTTTCAGTAAACTTATAAAGTGTAAAATATGGTGGTAAGCAAGACAAAAAAAAGCCTGACAATAAACACAAATTTAACATATGTTACCAATTAACACATGTTAACCACTCATGCAACATTAACACATGTTACCCTTCCATGCAGTTCATTTGAATGTCCTGGGTAGGTTTTTCTCTTGTTCAATAGTTTGTAATGATACTTTGTAATAATGTGTGTTAATAGTTTCTATGATTTATTTCTCAGTAAACTTATGAAATGAAAACTATAGTGGTAAGCAAGACAAAAAAAAGGCTGACAATAAATACAACTTTAACATATGTTACCAAAATAACACATGTTAACCTCTCATGCAACATTAACACATGTTACCCTTTCATGCAGTTCATTTGAATGTCCTGGGTAGGTTTTTCTCTTGTTCAAATAGTTAATTTGTAATGATTACTTTGTAATAATGTGTGTTAATTGTTTCTATGCTTTATTTCTTAGTAAACTTATAAAGTGAAAACTATAGTGGTAAAAGACAAAAAAAAAAGGGCTAACAATAAATACAACTTTAATATATGTTACCAAAAAACACATGTTAACTTCTCATGCAACATTAACACATATTACCTTCCATTTAGTTCATTTGAATGTCATGGGTACGTTTTTTCTCTTATTCAATAGTTTGTAATGATACTTGGTAATAACGTGTATTAATAGTTTATAGTTTCATTTATACGAAGTTTCTTGCTTTACTTGGTTCTCTTATACTATTTTCCTAATAAAAGTATACGAGATAAAAACTTTACTTTACAAATGCATTTTGCAACAGAACATGTAAGTTAAAAGACCTGGCATATGTTTTACTACAAATGGTTGGTTTTAAGCTACTGTATGATATACTTGTCCTTTTTGCTACGTAGCAACAATTTGTTTAGCATATTTAGTACAAACCTCCAGATAAGGCGACTAAAACATCTTTTAAGCATCACAATAATCATCCATCAATTCATACAATACAAGACATACAAGATACCGTTTAATGGTATGTCCTCTGAGATATGGGTGAGTCTGAAGGAAAAAACTATTAAACCATATAAGCCTATTGTAGTGAAGTTTGATCTCAGTTACGTTACATATCCTATTGAGCAGCTTGATTTTCGTTAAACTAAATCTATTATGCAAAGCTAGTTATTTTTGAACTTGTAGTTTTTATATGTTTTTTTCTCGACCATTGGTTTATCAATGCAGATAATGTTGATCATATTGAGATGGAAGTCTGGTCCAGAACAAGACACAAATGGTTTTATCAATGATCATGATGCTGATCATATCGAGTTGGATGTTTGGCTTCCTCCATTAGACAGAATAATGAAACTTCTTTATTGCGTTGTCAAGGGAATATCTTGACTTTGTTAGTTTCTTTGCAATCTCTTTTAATTTAGAGAAAATTTTGGAGACGGGTGTCATTCTAAAACTTCATAATTGAAGCAAAACATGCATGATCAAATTTAAGATTGGAAATGAATTAGTGATTTTTTTCTAAGAAAACTCCTTAAGTTTTTATTATTTTCACATAAAAAGCGAAAAAGTTTAGGTTAAAAAAGTACAGGATCATATATATTGAAGTAAACGGTCATATTGTTTGGTACTTTTACCACTTTTATCCAAAAGGTTTTTTTTCGCATGTGAGTCCTCATGGTTTCAAGAACTTGCCATTTTCATCTAACTCGGTTAACTCCATCCAATTTATCTGTTAAATAAGAGGTACTTATGTCATTTTAATAATAATGATAACAATAATAACACCAACTAATAAACCCCACTTATCCCTATCCTACCCCTTTAGTCTCTTTCTTTTTCTCGTTACACCACCCCTATAAATCGTAGAACACCATCTTCACCCGCGTTCATCCTGCTGGCGGACAACACCACAATAGGAGGTCCATTTGCACCTATGTCTCATCTTTTTTATCTATCTTCGGAAACTCCATTGCAAGTCCCATATGAACTCGTCATCAAAAACGAGGTTGTGGTGGTAGAGATGGTGGCAGGTCTGTAATGAGGGGTATTCAGATCTGTAGTGCCATTTCCCGATGATTTGCAAGTATGCACGTTAGATTTGCAGGTCCGCACATTCAAACTAGGTTGACCTTCGCAACGGTTTACAGGTCGTCCGCCAGATTATTTTGTAGGTGGCGATTATTGTTCAGATGGTGATGGGGTAGATGTTGTCAACATTTTGACTCAACGGCAACTATGTATTCCGATTTATTAAATCTCGACAGGGTTTAGATCTTTGGTTCCCGACAAAATCTCTAGAGATATGATAATGGAGTGACGGTGGTGGTGGCTGGGGGGCGACAACAGATTTCTTATTTTTCTCCAATGCTTGATGAGTGTCAAAACGGTTGCCTTAATACTTCGTCGAAAAACTTGGTCGGCGGTGAGTGAAACAGAGACGAATCAGATAGGATGAATTGGGCTTAATTATATTTTCAAATCAAAGATTATATATATAAAAAAAAGAGTATTTGGGTATTTTAATAAAATGTTAACATAAATTCGGATGACTCGGATGCGGAAAAAAAAACTATTGAATAAAATTGGCAAAAGAGAACAAAACATAGGGACAAAAATAGCAGTTTACTAAATATAATATATATATATATATATATATATATATTCTCTTCAATAAAAAACGTGGATGTAATGTATGGTGTATATGAAATAACATGTACCCATCAATGTAGTTCAGGTAGGTAGCCTAAATAAATGTATGATGTTTTTATTCAGCTGGACTGGAAAAAAAAAATCAATTTGATTCAATTGTTGATTTTCAATTACGGTACGATTTCGAAATTAGATTTAAAATTCAAATTGGAATTGTGATTTTCGATTATTTAAATTTGAATTATATAAGAAAAGCGTACAGAAAGAAATAAAATAACAATTTTATTAATAATAATAGGAAGAGATAAGTATAAAGCGTCTTAACGTAAGAAGCGTACGAAGCTTTCTAAGTCATTGAATTTAGGCGGTGGCAAGATGGTAATTAACAACCCTAGTCATACTTCAGTTAATCTAAACCAGGGTAAATTAGGAAAAACACATTTTAATTTCCAGAAATCGTAACAACAGAGATTAAACGAATCGGTCGAAACGTAACATCAAAACAAAATAATTTCAACGATTAATCAAATGTTTTGAAACCGATTAAATGTTCCGAATCATCACAACATCAAAAAAACATTCAATTGAAATCAACAGATCATCATATTCGCAGAAATTTCAAAAAAACAGAGCATTGCAATAGATTTTTTAAAATCACATTAATCCTATTCAAAAAAAGCAAAATCAACGCATATAATATTCACAAAAACATACGATTTTAATAAATATAATTACAATTAAAGAAAAAAAATGGATTTGAAAAAGATTCAGATTAAGAACACTCACAAACTGTCGAGTCTGATATGTTTTAAACGCACCTTATAATTGTGTTAGATTATAAGGTGCGTTTTAAAAGGTACTGGTAATCAACAAAAAAAAACAGACGCACTTTAATATATCTAAACGCACTATTATAATTTTAGACGCACTTATTGTAAATTTAAACGCACTTATTGAATGGTATTCGTACAACTAATGATTAAAAATGCAAGTGGTAAATCTTATTAATTATAAAAGATAATCTGACAAAAATTACATGCTTATTTTAATAGTAAAAAACTAAAAAATATAACTATCTGATAAATATGATTTGACTGGTAATAAATTTAAATAAAATCTTTAAATTAAATATTCAACTACCACCTAATTAAATTTCTATTTTAGTCTATATAAACACTATCATAAAGCATACTGATTCAACTAAAAAACACAAAAACAAAAATGGCTGCAAACGACATAGATGCAATAAGCAACATGCAGGTCAAAACTGTTGTTCTGGTTGACTGCATTTCAGAGGTGTAGGATGACCTCAACTTATCCTTGTGTAGTTCTGTCTGCACAAAATGAGATTCAGACGCAGTAAATGAAGAACCTGGATCTCATAGAGAAGCTGTTGAAGGAGGAGAAAACACCATTCACAGATGAAGCTATTAAGCACCTACATACTCAGGCATCTTTTGACAACCTCATCTGTGAGTCACTTAGCAACACACAAGCATGCATCCTGAAGAACATGGAATCCAAACAAAAGGCAATGGATGCAATCTTGGGTGCCAAGTGATGTTGATGGTTTTATAATGGTTGTTTTGGGGTTGTTTTGGGGTGGTGGTTTTTGTAGATCTTTTAATAGTTTAAGTGGTTGTAATGTTGGTAGTGGTGTAAAGGTGGTAGTGGCAGTGGTGGTGGTAATGGTAATGGTGATGGTGTTTATGTAACTGTTTTTTATGTTTTTAATATTAATGATATAGACGCACTCATAGTTGTGTTTTGAACGCACTTGTTTTTTTATTTAAAAGCACTAATGTTTAAAACAGACGCACCCCTGTTTACATGTATAAAGTTCAGACGCACCCCTGTGTACATTCAAACGCACTCATTTAAAAACAGTAAGATTTACAAGTCAAAACATCATACGGTACGATTTCGAAATTAGATTTAAAATTCAAATTGGAATTGTGATTTTCGATTATTTAAATTTGAATTATATAAGAAAAGCGTACAGAAAGAAATAAAATAACAATTTTATTAATAATAATAGGAAGAGATAACGTATAAAGCGTCTTAACGTAAGAAGCGTACGAAGCTTTCTAAGTCATTGAATTTAGGCGGGTGGCAAGATGGTAATTAACAACCCTAGTCATACTTCAGTTAATCTAACCAGGGTAAATTAGGAAAAACACATTTTAATTTCCAGAAATCGTAACAACAGAGATTAAACGAATCGGTCGAAACGTAACATCAAAACAAAATAATTTCAACGATTAATCAAATGTTTGAAACCGATTAAATGTTCCGAATCATCACAACATCAAAAAACATTCAATTGAATCAACAGATCATCATATTCGCAGAAATTTCAAAAAACAGAGCATTGCAATAGATTTTTTAAAATCACATTAATCCTATTCAAAAAAAGCAAAATCAACGCATATAATATTCACAAAAACATACGATTTTAATAAATATAATTACAATTAAAGAAAAAAATGGATTTGAAAAAGATTCAGATTAAGAACACTCACAAACTGTCGAGTCTGATATGTTTTAAACGCACCTTATAATTGTGTTAGATTATAAGGTGCGTTTTAAAAGGTACTGGCTAATCAACAAAAAAAAAAAACAGACGCACTCTTAATATATCTAAACGCACTATTATAATTTTAGACGCACTTATTGTAAATTTAAACGCACTTATTGAATGGTATTCGTACAACTAATGATTAAAAATGCAAGTGGTAAATCTTATTAATTATAAAAGATAATCTGACAAAAATTACATGCTTATTTTAATAGTAGAAAACTAAAAAAATATAACTATCTGATAAATATGATTTGACTGGTAATAAATTTAAATAAAATCTTTAAATTAAATATTCAACTACCACCTAATTAAATTTCTATTTTAGTCTATATAAACACTATCATAAAGCATACTGATTCAACTAAAAACACAAAAACAAAAATGGCTGCAAACGACATAGATGCAATAAGCAACATGCAGGTCAAAACTGTTGTTCTGGTTGACTGCATTTCAGAGGTGTAGGATGACCTCAACTTATCCTTGTGTAGTTCTGTCTGCACAAAATGAGATTCAGACGCAGTAAATGAAGAACCTGGATCTCATAGAGAAGCTGTTGAAGGAGGAGAAAACACCATTCACAGATGAAGCTATTAAGCACCTACATACTCAGGCATCTTTTGACAACCTCATCTGTGAGTCACTTAGCAACACACAAGCATGCATCCTGAAGAACATGGAATCCAAACAAAAGGCAATGGATGCAATCTTGGGTGCCAAGTGATGTTGATGGTTTTATAATGGTTGTTTTGGGGTTGTTTTGGGGTGGTGGTTTTTGTAGATCTTTTAATAGTTTAAGTGGTTGTAATGTTGGTAGTGGTGTAAAGGTGGTAGTGGCAGTGGTGGTGGTAATGGTAATGGTGATGGTGTTTATGTAACTGTTTTTTATGTTTTTAATATTAATGATATAGACGCACTCATAGTTGTGTTTTGAACGCACTTGTTTTTTTATTTAAAAGCACTAATGTTTAAAACAGACGCACCCCTGTTTACATGTATAAAGTTCAGACGCACCCCTGTGTACATTCAAACGCACTCATTAAAAAACAGTAAGATTTACAAGTCAAAACATCATACGGTACGATTTCGAAATTAGATTTAAAATTCAAATTGGAATTGTGATTTTCGATTATTTAAATTTGAATTATATAAGAAAAGCGTACAGAAAGAAATAAAATAACAATTTTATTAATAATAATAGGAAGAGATAACGTATAAAGCGTCTTAACGTAAGAAGCGTACGAAGCTTTCTAAGTCATTGAATTTAGGCGGTGGCAAGATGGTAATTAACAACCCTAGTCATACTTCAGTTAATCTAACCAGGGGTAAATTAGGAAAAACACATTTTAATTTCCAGAAATCGTAACAACAGAGATTAAACGAATCGGTCGAAACGTAACATCAAAACAAAATAATTTCAACGATTAATCAAATGTTTGAAACCGATTAAATGTTCCGAATCATCACAACATCAAAAAACATTCAATTGAATCAACAGATCATCATATTCGCAGAAATTTCAAAAAACAGAGCATTGCAATAGATTTTTTAAAATCACATTAATCCTATTCAAAAAAAGCAAAATCAACGCATATAATATTCACAAAAACATACGATTTTAATAAATATAATTACAATTAAAGAAAAAAATGGATTTGAAAAAGATTCAGATTAAGAACACTCACAAACTGTCGAGTCTGATATGTTTTAAACGCACCTTATAATTGTGTTAGATTATAAGGTGCGTTTTAAAAGGTACTGGCTAATCAACAAAAAAAAAACAGACGCACTCTTAATATATCTAAACGCACTATTATAATTTTAGACGCACTTATTGTAAATTTAAACGCACTTATTGAATGGTATTCGTACAACTAATGATTAAAAATGCAAGTGGTAAATCTTATTAATTATAAAAGATAATCTGACAAAAATTACATGCTTATTTTAATAGTAAAAAACTAAAAAATATAACTATCTGATAAATATGATTTGACTGGTAATAAATTTAAATAAAATCTTTAAATTAAATATTCAACTACCACCTAATTAAATTTCTATTTTAGTCTATATAAACACTATCATAAAGCATACTGATTCAACTAAAAACACAAAAACAAAAATGGCTGCAAACGACATAGATGCAATAAGCAACATGCAGGTCAAAACTGTTGTTCTGGTTGACTGCATTTCAGAGGTGTAGGATGACCTCAACTTATCCTTGTGTAGTTCTGTCTGCACAAAATGAGATTCAGACGCAGTAAATGAAGAACCTGGATCTCATAGAGAAGCTGTTGAAGGAGGAGAAAACACCATTCACAGATGAAGCTATTAAGCACCTACATACTCAGGCATCTTTTGACAACCTCATCTGTGAGTCACTTAGCAACACACAAGCATGCATCCTGAAGAACATGGAATCCAAACAAAAGGCAATGGATGCAATCTTGGGTTGCCAAGTGATGTTGATGGTTTTATAATGGTTGTTTTGGGGTTGTTTTGGGGTGGTGGTTTTTGTAGATCTTTTAATAGTTTAAGTGGTTGTAATGTTGGTAGTGGTGTAAAGGTGGTAGTGGCAGTGGTGGTGGTAATGGTAATGGTGATGGTGTTTATGTAACTGTTTTTTATGTTTTTAATATTAATGATATAGACGCACTCATAGTTGTGTTTTGAACGCACTTGTTTTTTTATTTAAAAGCACTAATGTTTTAAAACAGACGCACCCCTGTTTACATGTATAAAGTTCAGACGCACCCCTGTGTACATTCAAACGCACTCATTAAAAAACAGTAAGATTTACAAGTCAAAACATCATACATCTAAAAGACATCTAAGACAACTCCTGATCATCAATCAGAAACTTCTAAATCAATGTCTTCATTATCATCAATGTCATCTTCCACAATATGATCATCTTGTTCACCTTGCGGCTCGGTTGAAACACCTTCCTTCGCATGTTTTCGTCGATCATGGCCACTCTCTCCGCATATTGCACATTTCCTCTTCCTTTTGCCGGATCGACTAACCTGCTTTTCCTTGCTGGACTTTATGCGCTTCTGCTTGCCACGACCTTTGTTCTTGATACCATTCGGAAGTCGAATAATGGGTTCAGCATTTGATGGTTTCTCATAACCAAGAAGAGAAGCATACCTATCATGCTTATTCTGATGACTAGGTCTCTTAAACCTGCCCTCATCAACCTTCTTAACCATCTCTTTGATTTTATCATTAACCAAAGTTAACTCGGATAAATCTGCAATTAGAGAGTTTGCAAGATATTCACCGCCCAAAACTATCTCCCGTGCAATACGTCTGGCTTCTTTCGTCTTGTCATCACCAAACTTTCCTGTTTCAAATGAATACTTGATTTCATTTGGAAAAACATCTTTTATCCACCTCCTCAGAATGTATCTTTTTGGGAATCTATAAACTTTCATCAACCTTAATATATAAAAAATATGCCTACACAGCAGCCCGTACTGCTCGAACCTCCTACATGAACTTAATGTAGTCACATCCTCAACACCATCAACAACTTCCTTTTTGAATAGAACGTGTAAAAAGGTAAAAAAAAGTATACTGGTGACTTTGGACGCACTCATAAGTATGTTCAAACGCATTAATATTTAAAAAACCAAAAGTTATACTAAAGACTTTTAGACGTACTCATAAATAATTTAAACGCATTAATAATTAAAAACAAAAAAAATACCTCAACAAAGCCTTCCATATGCTTGTGGATCATCAACAAAAATCTTTAAAAGACCTTCTTCAGCCCTTTGCATATGAACACTTATTAATCCTTCATAAGTGGCATATATTTCTTCTTGAATATCAAAGAAGATAGTCTGTGTAAATATTTTAGCAGCCTTTTCCTCAATAGGGTTTGTAGTCCACATATCAGGAACTGTATGTCTAGAATCATGGTCATTCTTCCTGTAATTGAATCTCTGACCTTCAAGGGACGTTTCAAAGTGGTTGAAAAACTCAACAAGAGTCAATTGAGAATTTGCCACTTGGCAAAAAAAATGATTCTCACTCTCGGATCTTGATGTTGTCATCATTAAGCCAGACATAGGTTCATCCCGGTAAAAAACAGGGATCCACATCGACCTCAGATTAAACATGTCCGACAACCAATTGTTCTCATTTAATTTGTAATCAACAATAAGTACACCCCACTCGAAATCAAAAGTCTCCGGACTGATAGAATCTGTCCACACAATTGAACAAATTCTCCTTTTGAACTCATCATCACTGCACAATGCACTACCCACCTACAAAAAACACAAAAAAACATGGAAACAAACGCACTGAATTAGAAATTTGGACGCATTCACATTAAAATACATAAAAAGATATCAAACGCACTTATACATAATTTTAGACGCACTCACTACAATGTAATCCAAATAAAGCATTATTTAAACGCACTAGTTTAGAAACAGACGCACTCTTTAATTAAGATAAATAATTCATACAAACCTTATCAGAAACCTTCTTCATGATATGCCACATACATAGTCTGTGTCTGCTATTTTGAAAAACCAACTGGATTGCATTTTTCATAGCATGATCTTGATCAGTTACAACGACTTTGGGATGCTTTCCAAAACATTTGGAAAACGATTGTAACAACCATGTATATGATGCAGTTGTCTCTAATGACAACAACCCTGCCCCAAGTGTGACATTCCGGTAGTGGTTATCAATTCCGGTAAATGATACAAAAACCATCTTGTACCTTCAAAAACAAATTAAAAAATAAGTTAAAAAACTAAAAACATATAATAGTTGGATATAAAGCTTAAAATTTAAATTTTAAAACATACTTGTTAGTGTTAAATGTTGCATCAAACGAAATCACATCTCCAAATTCCATACAATTCCTCTTGCATAAAGCATCAGCCCAAAGTAAACCAATTAATGCATTCTTTTGATCCACAGAATACTCAAATGAAAAATCTGGCAGGAACTTCTTCTTATCCCTAAGCCTAGACACAATCATATCTTTATCATACTCACCAATAAAGGTGTTTAATCCACATTTAAAGTTCTTACAATCAGTTGCAGTTGCACCAACATGCTCAAAACCTCCATACTTAGTCTTCATAATGTTAAAAGATTTGACGGGACCCATGTTCAATGAAGACAGCTCACATATCATCTCTTCTTGAGTATGTGTCAACTTCCTATTTGCTGCTAGAAAATGAATGTCACTTTCATGTACAAAAGGATGATTATGACCTTCATTAAAGCCATAAACCTTGAATTTTTTTCCATCCTCAGAAGTTAACCTAATATGTGCCAGACATCCGGTCCGGATAGACGGCCTTTTCCTTGACTTAACATCTTTATTAGAACTCTCTTCACCTACTTTGACTGGCTTAAAACCCTCCTTATAGCATACAAAGTACCTAAGTCTTAGAACACATTTTCGCACATCTGACGTACCCTTTTGAATAGCAAAACCACCCGCCTTTGCATATTTGGCATAAAACTCGTGTGCATGCTCAATACTAGGAAACTCCATACTGACTGCAGGTTTGAGAGAATCAGCTACATCAGGGATATATGTGTTACTAGCTTAATCATCAACACGAACATCAGTTGCAACACCTTCAAAAATAGTCAAACGCACTTAGTAAAACTTCAAACGCACTTTGTAAGATGATAGTTTGCAAAGCTCAGACGCACTCATATAGTATCAGTATAAAAAATAATTAGATACATTTTAAACGCACTAATGATATAACTTAAACGCACTTTATATGATCAGTATTAAAAAAAAAGGAAATACAATACCTTGAACTCTGAATTCGTTGATGAGGTTCAAACTATGAATATCAACATCCTGGTTAGTGTTTTCTATTAAGTCTCAATACACATAAAAACATCATATTAACAAAAAATTAAAAACACAGATCTCTGTTTTGACTCAAAAACAGAGCGTGATGATCATACCATGAAAAGCATTGTAATCAGGCACTAGATTCGAATTTTTAGCAGAAACTCTCTGATCATCAACAGACAAGTTTAAATCTGATAAACAACAACAAAAATTAAACAAAAACTATTGAAAAATGGATTAATAAACTATGAAGACACGTACCGAACATGATGAATTGATTGAGTTAACTGTAATCGTGATGATCAAATTGAGATTGAATCGTAATTGAGATTGAATCGTAATTGGATTGATCGTCTGGTGTTATATAATTCAAATTCTGATTTGAAAAAATCGTTGCCAAAAATAACAAACGAGATTAACGTAATCAGTTACGTGTGAAGAAAGACTGTAATGCCCTTGGGTTTAACTGATATTAACATTAATTATAGTTTGGTTAGGTTAACTGGGGATTGGTTAACAGGACACATGGCATCACCTGGTGGCTTCTTATGCTTCTCACGTTAATAAACTTTATATTGTATACTTTCTCAATAATAATAGTACGGATTGCAACTGAAAATTGTAAAAGAAATACAATACAACTTGAATCTAAATGTCAAAGAAATGCGAACAGATTACTAAGGAAATAAACAAGACAGAAAATAAAACTAAGGGTGGCTGAGACTTTTTGTTCAACAAATGTCCCTCAAAACAATTTTTGGGCCACCAAGATGAATCCGTTTGTTTCCCAAGATACAAAAGCTCAAGCAGGTTGTGTTGTCACGGTTAGCCTTACACCTGAAAAGATTCCAGAAACAAGAGCTCGTTGGGCCTAAAAATTAGGATTATCGTCAGAGATAGTGTGGTGATTTACCAATATGAAAGTTTATGCATTTCTGTCTATTGAACATAGCACAAAAGCTTTGAATATAGGCTTAAGAGAAAACTATGTGAAGAGTATGAATTGAATTCTAAATTTAATAACAATCAAGTCTCGAATTCAATGGTGCAAAGAATTATAACAACTTGTGTGCGTCTGTTGCGCTAGCCACTTGATACCTAACAGCATCAAGCCAGCAACTCTCTGTTTGGGAATTACAGTAACAAACGAATAAAACCGGATAACAGAAATCTCTGAAGGCACGTAATCGCTTTCAGATTGAATCAATTCGACGGTTCTATCGAATATTCAATCGGATACAATCAGAGATTGAGAAGTTTCTGTATGTTATGATTGAGATTTGAAGAACGAGAGAATTTTGACCAAGGAGAAGAATGTGTAATGAAAATTGGGGCCGATAACTGCCTTTTAGGCAGTTTTCCATGGGTTTTGAAATTGCCAAAATTGGTCCCTCTATTTCCGAAAATTAATTTTCTGACCTGGCAGCTCGACCCCAGCCATGGACTCTGCCCCTTGGACCCTGCTCCTAGGGGCGCTGCCCCCGGATCCCCGTCCCTTAGGGGCTTTGCCCCTAAGTTCATAATAAATTCAAATAGGTGTACACTCCGCACCACCATATATATATATGATGTATTGTTATGAAGATATTTGTCAAACAGTTAATCCAATTACACTAAAATATCCAACACTGTCATACGTCATACCCTTTTCATGTAAAGTTATGATGTTCCATAAAGCTTTGTGACGGTTCCATACATATGGTAAGTCTTTGTTTTGGTTTACATATAAATTTGGGTACACGTTTTTTCATAATAGATACGGGAATATATCCAAGTTGGTTTAAACTTGGATAACTTATAGGAGAGTTTATGTACTTAAATAAAGTTCAGGTGAGTTTTTAATCCATTAACCCTTGTACCTATAGTTTTTAGATAATAGATATGACCCTTTTAAAATAAAACATGACTTAATTTGATCTGCATAATTCAATGGGTAAAAACGACACCTCCGGAAAAGTGATCAGACAAAAGGACCAATATTAAATTAATTAATTTGAAAACGTGACTGAATATTGGAAGTGTACCAATCCATTTAGCTCAACAAGGTCCACCGTCCATTCACATCTACAGGGCTAAAGGGGGCCAGCCTTGTAACATTTTGTGCTTGGCAGGTTTGATCATTTATTAATCTGAAACCAAGGACCATGGTTGCACTAAAAATAGTAGATCATGCATATCTGGTTTTTGTTTGGTTCTTGCACAAAAATTCTGAGGCTGGTGAGAGTGGGTTCGTCTCCGGCCAAAACGTCCAAATATGGACGATAGAGACGGGCCAATGTGGTCAAATGTTACCGTTTGATTTCAAACGGCTAGTTTTTTTTTTTTTTTTTTAAACATTTTTCCAAATTATAAAAACCAGCTTATTCCATTATTATTTTTTTACAAAATCTCTCTCTACCTTAAGCAAAATCTCTTAAACTTTTATATATATATATAAAAAAAAAAAAAACCCTATTTCTCTGAAAAAGAAACAAACAATGTCATATTTACCTTTCGTTGATTCGTCATCTTCGTCTAGCGAGGAAAACCAACTTTTTGTAAACATTATTATGCAAACGGCACAAATCATTGTGGAGGAGGAAGAGGGAGAATTCTCGTCAGAACCACAAACTAGGCAATCAGCCATAAACAGAAGCACAAATGTTTGTTTATATTTTTTTAGAATTTATATCGTCACTGTATTTATTTTTTTAGATTTATATTTATATTTTTATTTTTATTTTTGTTCGTATCATACGTGTAGGTGCCAACGAGTGATTAGTAGCCGATTACTTTGCCGATAAAGAGTTGTACATGGATGAGATGTTTATATTGGACACTTTTATTTTTGGGTCTATATCCATTATTGATTGATCCATATCTTTCTTGATTTTTTCTCCTTGTATTATGCCCCAATATTAGTTCTCCTTGTTTGGTGCCCCAAAATTAGTTATTTCCTCATGTTTCAAGTGCTATTTATTTGGCTTGTAATCTTCTTTGATGATATAAGAAAAACATACATATTTCATACCATTGTTTTCTATCATATCTCTATACTTATACAAATAAGCCATTTGGCCATTTTGAGAGTCGGTGGCTAGAAATGAAACAACCCTTGGCTGCAGGGCTGAACCTGTGAAGATGAAAAGAAATCAAAGAAAAGCAAGAACATGACCAATGATATGATGCCTGTTGGTGAGAGGTAACAATAATGCAGAAACAGATGTTGACCATATAGAGAAAAAAAGGATAAACATAGGGAGAAGAGGAAATCAGAAATAGAAATGGAGGACAATGGTGGTTCATAGTGGTTTGTAAGTGTTGGTGTATGGTTGAAGAGTAAGAGAAGATGGTGTTTGTGTAGAATAGGTTTGGGTATCATCTCAATGGTACAATGGTGAATGTTAAAATCAGTTGGTTAAACAATTTGCTTTTTGAAAAGCAAAGTGGGTAAAATTAAAATGAGTTAGTCGAAATATAGTTTAGTGGATGAATTATTATTGAAAAAAAAGGTAGGTCCTGGGTTACGAGAGAAGACAAAAGAGTTTTTTTAAAAAACTTTTTGAAAGGAGGTGATAAAAAATATATATAAAAAAGGGGGAGGCAGGGATGAGCGAAAGCAAGATAGAGGAGAACGAAGACCAACTATCCTTAAAAAAGGAAAAGTCGGGTTATTTAAACTCGCAAAAAAAATCGGGTTCATTGAACTCGCAAGAAAAAAAGTCGGGTAATTTGATCTCGCAAGAAAAGAAAAGTCGGGTTCAATTCTTTGAACCCGCAAGAAAAGAAAAGTCGGGTTATTTGAACCTGCAAGAAAAGTATGTCAGGTTTAAATATTTGAACGCGCAAGAAAAACCGGGTTAAAAATCTTTGATTCGCACGAAAAGGACACACTCCAACTTGAGGGGGGGGGGGGTTCGAAAAGAAAGAAACATTACTTGACAAGTTAGGCATTCGTAACCTACACGCTCTAACCTGAGAGGGAGTATTGGACACTTTTATTTTTTGGATCTATATCTAAACAATTTACAAAGAGTGTTATACCACTTCATGTTTTGTCATCCCACCAATGTGGGACAAGTTAACAAAACTTAATCTATTTTCTTATCTTTTTGTCATCACAATGTATTACACAAAACCAGAAATAGTTATTTATATAACGTATATACAAATATATTTATTTAAGTCCAAAATCAGTGAAAATCATTTTCACTACCGTTTTTCAACAAACGGATCCACAAACTTTTACAATGGAGGAAAAACAGGTCGGATAATAAACATGGGCAGACTTACTCATTGGTGAAGGGGAGCGGACGGCCCCTTAAAAAAAATATTTAATGTTATGTATCCGTAAAAAGAAATTATTTTTTATAATAAACATGGGCAGTCCTCATCAAATTTTGCAAATGCTCCCCCTTAAACTTCCTAAACTAACCTTCTAGAGAGAAAAAGAAATTATTTAAAGATTTTTTATATTGAACTATGTCATTTTTTCGATTGAAATAGTGGTTTGAGACACAGAGGAGTTCTTCTGGATTATGTTATGTTAAAACTTAAAAGTATTTCTTTAGTATTTGCAGTTTTGCACAGCAGATGCTTCATGTTGTGTAAACAAATTCAATTATTTTATTTTAAGTCAAGTTATAAGTTATTTAGCTGTTTTTGTACATCAAACATAGTATTAATTTTTCATGGGGAGTCGCCAGAGTACTATTCCGGAGAAGTTTCAAGGGCGTATTACAAAGGTTTTTGTTTCCAATTTGCCGGAAAGATGTAGTGGTAAGGACTTAGCAGAGTTCATCCGGCCGCTAGGGGCTATTTTTGATCTTTACATTGCAAGGAAGCGTGACAAAGGTGGAAATCGTTTTGGTTTTCTCCTTGTTAGATGTGAAGGATACGAATGAGATGACCAGGAATCTGTGCGGTATTAAGATGGGAGATTATGGGTTGAAGGCTAATGTTGTGAGATTTACGTTTGAAGAAGGAGAGATTGGTCCCCAACCGAAGGATAATAGAAGTAGCTATTCCAGAGAGAAGATGGAAGAGAAAAACAGTGATGGTTTCATGGCGAAATCAAACTCTTTTACTTATGGTCGTAGGTCGTTTCAAGAAACGTTGACGGGAAGAAGAAACGTTGTTAATGAGGCAAGAGTGGTTCTGGTTGACGATGAAGTTGTGGCTTACCAGGATACGCATGGGAGAGCTCTAATTCTACGTATGATTGATCTTGATGCTTTGAAGCGGATCAACCTTATTTTGAAAGAGATTTCAAATGAGGTGGGTAAAGTGCAATACTTAGGAGGACTTTCGGTGATGGTCACGTACAGTAACAAAGAAAAGGCGGAAGTGGTTTTCAAGGCGGCGAAGGAGGTACTGGGTAGATTTTCGTTGGTTACTTAGTGGGAAGGGCAATCACTAGCTTATGAACGCTTAGCATGGCTTAAAATAAAGGGTTTACCGATTCAAATGTTAAATGAAAACGTCATTGTTAAGGTAGGGGAAGTGTTCGGGAAGATCATGCACAGGCCAACGAGATCGGAAGATGATTCCGATTTGTCGTATGATTATATTGGGGTGCTAGTGGGGGAGGTGAAGAAGATTGCGGAAGAAGTAACTGTCCAATGGCGTAATGAACGATTTCGAGTTTGGGTTCTTGAGGAAGCTACAGATTGGAGACCAGAGATGTTTGAATATGACAGTGGTGATGATGAAAGGAATGTTAGTAAGAATGAGATGAACTCGCCGGCCAAAAGCTGTAATGATAATGTTGTCATGGAGGAAGTCAACTCGGAGAAGTCACCGGAGGTTATTCCGGTGATCGAAGTAGAGGCGGGTCCGAAGGTCTTCGACGGTCAAATGGTTACGGATGGATTTTTGGAAGGTGTTAATGGTCCAATAAATGAGGAGTTTAAGGAAACTAATAATGAGGAAGTTATGGAGGAAACTTTTATTCTTGTGATGGATTTTAATTTTGAAAACGCCTTTAATGGCAAGAATGTGGAGGCATGTTATACGATTAATTTTAATAAAATAAAGAAGAAACTGAATGCTTGTGTGATAAGTCCATCTTCGAACAACAATTCGGATGTGTTATTAGGCCGGCCCAACATTGAGTACTCTAGTAGCCTAGAGAAGGATAAGATGGGCAAGAAGCCCAAAGGAGGTATTATTAATTCGGGCCTTATTAGTGGGTGAACAGGAAGTGGAGTGCAATTCCGAGGACTTTGAGGGACAAGATGGTAATTTTGTTAATGACTTTAATGAAGTGGATGATGAATCTTATCTGTTGCAGCAAAAAGATATTCGGCTGGACAAGAACATGGAGAATGAAAGGTCGAAACCCTGTGCAATAAAGATGAGGACACTAGATGAGGAATCAGAAGTGGAAGAGACTATTCGGCTGGGGGCTCGATTAGGGGCTCAACTACAGGATAAGAGGAAGATTGTTAAGGAAGCAGTTTTGGGTGAAGGATTACGGACTGGTGTTAAATGAATTTGCTCTCTATTAACATTAGAGGCATGAGGGTTGGGGGAAAAGCGGCTTGGTCTAGAGGGCTGCAAAAAAGGTATGATGTCGATTTCATTAGTTTACAGGAAACACAGGTTCGGATGTATTGTTTAATGAGGTTTCTGCCTTTTGGGAAATGGGGGGTTTGGATTTTGATGTGGTTGATGCTAGTGGGCGATCTGGTGGGTTATTAAATGTTTGGAACTCGAAGGTTTTTCATAAAACCTCGGCTATTCTGAATAAAAATTTGGTGCTCACTACCGGATACTTAGTGGCCGATGGGAAGTTTCTGAATATTTTCAATGTGTATGCTCCGCAACGGGCTGGGGCAAAAAGAAGATTATGGGAGGATTTGGCGGGGGTGATAAGGGGTTGTCAAGGACAGGTGGTTTTAATGGGGGATTTTAACGCAGTCAGGTTACCGAAGAGCGAAGAAATTCAAAATTTAGCCACAGAATAGCTGTTGATTTCAATGCTTTTATTGATGATATGGGTCTTCAGGAGTATTACATGAGGGGGTATAATGGCAGGAAATCGGAAAGAGCATAAAATGAGCAAGAGTGACCGGGTTTTGGTATGTCAGTCTTTTTTTAACAGGTGGCCAGCTGCATGTCTACGGGCTCTTAACAGGGATTTATCGGATCATTGCCCTTTATTATTATCTGTGGTGGACTCCAATTTTGGTCCTAAGCCTTTTAGATGGTTCAACTCTTGGTTAGACAGGGTTGGGTGTGAAGAGGTGGTTATAAAGGCCCTAGAGGAGGGTATTTTTAGGGGACATCCTGATGAAATTATTTATGCAAAATTTCGATTTCTCAGGAACGTTCTCAAAAATTGGTGGAAGGTGGTTATCGAGAAGATAGGGGAAGAGATGCGGGTTTTGAAAGAAGATGTGGAGAAGTTGGAGGCAGCTATGGAGGACAGGGAGTTGGAGGAACAGGAGGTGTGGGTGTGGGAGGAATGTAGAAAATGGATTGATCAACTAAACCTTTCTCATAACCGGGATCTTAAGCAAAAGTCTAGAGTGAGATGGGCCATGGATGGAGATGAAAACTTGACTTTCTTTCATGGTATTGTGAATGGGAGAAAGGCTGTGAACGCTATTCCAGGGCTAATGGTGGATGGTAACTGGGTTTCGAAACCTTCTCTGGTTAAAAGAGAGGTGTTAAGGCACTTTAGACTACACTTTACGGAGGATTTTAAGATTAGACCAGAATTGAAGTGTGATTACCTGAGAAAACTTCATAGGAAGTGTTATGAAGATTTGATAGCTAATTTTTCGCGGGAAGAGATAAAGGAGGCGATTTTTTATTGTGGCTCGGATAGAGCCCCGGGTCCGGATAGAGCCCCGGGTCCGGATAGAGCCCCGGGTCCGGATAGATTCAATTTCAGGTTTGTTAAGTTCTTTTGGAGTTTTCTAGAGGATGATTTTGTTAATCTCCTTAAACGCTTTCATGAGGACGGTACTATCAGCAGAGGTTGCAGCTCATCTTTTATTACTTTAATCCTGAAATGTAAAACGCCCGTGGGTTTGAAAGATTATAGACCCATTAATTTAGTAGGGATTATAAGTAAAGTTATTTCCAAGGTTTTAGCTATTCGCATTAAAAAGGTTTTACACACGGTAATCTCTGATACTCAGTCGGATTTTCTTCAAGGTAGGTTCATTTTAGATGGACCTTTAATGATTAATTAGATGATTGGTTGGATTAAGAAAAAGGGTAAACAGGCGTTCATGTTGAAGCTGGATTTTGAGAAAGCCTACGACAATGTGAATTGGGGTTTTTTATTATCTACTCTTGAGCAAATGGGTTTCCCTAGTTGGTGGTGTAAATGGGTCAAAGGGATTTTAGAGTCAGCTCGATCTGCGGTTTTGGTTAACAGGTCTCCCACATTTGAATTTCAATGTCAAAAGGGGATTCGACAAGGAGATCCTTTATCTCCGTTTCTTTTTTTGGTAGCGATGGAGGTTCTACATTGCCTTCTTGAAAAAGCAGTGGATTTGCGTGAATTAAAGGGGATTACTTTCGATAACAACTCTAGGACCATATCCCATTTTCTCTATGCTGATGATGCCTTGATAGTTGGGGAGTGGTCAAAGGAGAATTTGGAAAAGGTTGCAAGGGTTTTACGAGTGTTCCACTTATGCTCTGGTCTAAAAATAAATATTCAGAAATCGTATTTATATGGTATTGGAGTAAATAGTATAGAGGTGGATAGCATGGCTAAGGTTATGGGGTGTAGGGTGGGAATACTTCCTTTGAGTATTTGGGGATTACAGTGGGAGCACATATGTCTCGAGCTTGTTATTAGGACCCGGTGATTCAGACGATTCAAAATAGATTGTCGTCTTGGAAGGCTAAAACAATGTCAATGGGAGGTCGTTTAACACTTATAAAGTCAGTATTGTCTAGTCTGCCTATTTACTATTTATCACTTTATAAGGCGCCCACTATGGTGGTGGAACACATGGAAAAATTGATGAGAAACTTTTTGTGGTCTGGTACGGAGGAGTTTAAAAAAGGGCATTGGGTGGCTTGGGAGGTGGTAACTAAATCCAAGAAAGAAGGGGGCTGTGAATAACGAGATTGGCAAATGCTAATTTGGCGTTACTCACTAAATGGGCGTGGAGATTTAAGGTTGAAGGAGGTTCTATTTGGAGGAATGTCATCGAGTCGGTTCACGGTGGGAGAGGATTATGGTGTTTCCTGCCGGTTAAGAAATCGATTCCTAGGTACTGGAAATCAATAGTAAACTTGCTAGATTCAACAAAGATTCAAGGCAAGCACATTAATAATTTTATTCGGGAGTTGTGGGGGAGGGTACGACCATTCGTTTTTGGTCCGATTTATGGATTGGTGATAGTTTGTTAAAGATTCATTGGCCATGTATGTATAGGCTGGAAAAAAATTAAAACTGTATGGTAATGGAACGATTGAACAAAGATAATCATGGCTGGAAGTTTATTGGTAAGTGGTACAGGGGGCCGAGAACAGTTGAGGAATTATCTAAAATACAGGACATGGAGAGGCTGCTGAGTTCATGCTGTTTCGGCGAGCGTGGTGACAAATGGATGTGGGCCGAAGGTGCTGCTAATTCTTTTTCTGTGGCTGATTGAAAAATGTTGTTAAATAAGACAAACATTGCAAGTCAGAAGTTAATCATGAAGTGGGAAAGTTGGGTGCCAATTAAAGTTAACCTGATCACATGGAGGGCGGAGCGGGATAGACTTCCTACTCGGGTGCAGCTAGTTAGAAGAAGAATTCACATCGATAACGTGAGGTGTCCTTTGTGGGAAACGACGGATGAAGATATTAAGCACCTGTTGGTAGATTGCGGTTTTGCTTATGGTGTTTGGAGTTTCATATGCAAATGGTGTAAGTTGGATCCGTTTTTCGCATACGACTATGATGATTTACTGATGTTGTATAAGAATGTTCATGGCGGAAAATGGAGGAAAAAGATTATTAGAGGAATTATCATGATCACTACTTGGGTACTATGGAACACAAGAAACGCTAAAGTCTTCGGCGATAAGTCGAGTAAGGTTATTGAGGTGGTGGCCGAAATCAAGTCTAGGTCTTTTCTTTGGTTGAAATATAGGTCCAAGTTTAGGACGATTGTTTGGAATGATTGGGCAAAGTACCCATTGTATATGTGTATTTAGTTTTGGGTGGTTCTCGGTTTGAGAGCTAGCCGGTTTTAATGAAATTATCGTTCAAAAAAAAATACATAGTATTAATTAATTACGATTTACGATCATTTTATGTTTTATACGTTTATTAATGAACATTTTTGTCAGATACGGATACCTTTAATATTAGGAGTATTGGATTTAAATAATCCATAGTTTTGCCCATTAGCCAATTATAATTCGAACTTTAACATTGGATCGGGATAATCTTAACTAGACATATGAGTGTCAAAAGTGAACCTCCGTTAAATCTTAACTAACTGGGTTAGTGAAAGCTAATGTGGCAGTTGAGGTGGCATGCTGACGTGGACCAGATGCTGATGTGGCAGTTGAGGTGTTATGCTAACTCAACTGCCATGTCAGCTTCTGGTCCAAGTCAGCATGACACCTCAACTGCCACGTCAGCATCTGGTCCACGTCAGCATGTCATCTCAACTGGCACGTTAGCTTTCACTTACCCAGTTAGTTCCGATTTAACATAAATTCATTTTTTATACCCACATGTCCAGTTGAGATTATCCTGATCCAACTTTAAAGTTTGAATTATTATTGACCATGGGCCAAACACTGGATTATTTAAATCCAATACCCCTGTACATTATGATTAAAAAAAATACAATATGGTCAACTAAATCCTTTATAATACCACTTAACTATAATTTAGGTGATAATTGTATTTGTTATATTGAAAAACAATTGCATAGAAAATATCTCTAAATTATGTTATGGTTAGATTTAAAAATTTTGAACTCCATAAAGAACACCTTTTGATATATGGTATTTTCATTATACATTTGTAATAACGGTTTACATACTTTTGTTGATTATACGAAATTTGGATGTATTATCTTTTTTTATATGACCAGACCGACCCTACCCAACCCGAATAAGATCAACAGACCGAAAAAGCTATATTATGTAGTGATGGATATATAACTCCTAATTTTTCGCACCCATAAAAAAATTATGGATCCACCACTGATAATTAACGTGAATGAAACGAGGTTATATATCTACAAAATGTTTGATTCTTTATATATGATAGAACAAATTTACATCTGCGAGAACTAGGGCTGCAAACGAACCAAACGAACACGAACAAGGCTTTGTTCGTGTTCGTTTGTTAAGAAAAATATGTGTTTACGAACAGTTCATGAACACTTACCGAACGAGATTTTATGTTCGCGTTGGTTTGTTAAGAAATCACTCATGTCCGTGTTCGTTTGTTAAATTTGTTCATGAACGCACACGAACACAAACGGACATTCATGAACACAAGCAAGTGCTTTATGAATACAAATGAACACAAACGAACACAAAAAAGTGTTCATGAACGAAAACGAAAACAAACACAAACACAAACACAAACGGACATATATTAACTTTATTATAAAATCGAATTCACATACATTTATTAAACGAACGCAAACCAACTTCCCACCGAACGGTTCATGAACTGTTCGCTGAAATTTCAGTTCGTTTGCAACCCTAGCAAGAACTATATTCAATATTAAGACGTAATTACATAAACACTTTTACTTATACCAAATAAATAAACAGGTAAGTTAAAAACTAGATAAAAATAATCATTTTTACAATAATTTTACTCCCTAACATATACAACTACTGCTATCACTTAAGTTTACAAAAAAAAAAAAAAAAGTTACGATCGAGTGAATGGTTACATAAAAACAATATTCAAATAAAAAAGAATCCAACATAAAAATATAAAACCAATTGCTTAGGCCTGCCCAAATTTTACCTGGTCCAAGTCCACAGAACAATTCAAATTTCGAAGTTCAATGTATGAGAGCGCGTGGGCCTAAACTAAAAATCTAGTTTTATGGGCCTGAGCCCATGGTATCTCTGGTGTAGTAACGTATCAAGATTTTGAGATAAGTTTTTCTTTTTCGTCATCGTAGAGATGAACAAAATAACCAGTTCGGGAACCCAACCCGGTAAAACTGACCTGAACCGATACATATACTAAAAGTCCCAAACCAAAACCGAATACTAGGCTAAAACTGATGCAAAAACCGGCCAAAAAAACCGGAACCGAAACCAGTACTGATAAAAGCCGGTTGGAACCGGGAAAAACCAAAAAACCGAGTTAAGAAAAAAAAAGGATTTTTCACATAAACGCAAATATAATTATGTTTTCTTTGTATTGATTTTCAATTTCCATGATAAAAAACCTTAAAGTTAGCAAAAGATAAATTTTATGTACTTTATATGATTTTAAAAGGAGTGTACATGAATCGGAATGAACCGAAATCGAAACCGATCCAAAACCGATTCGCATCCGACCAAACCAGGGATGAACCGAACCGAATTTCAAACCGAAACGGATTTGGCTTAAAACCGGTCAAAGCCAAAACAGGTTCCAAACTAGTTCGAGTTTGTGAAAAAAAAAACAGTATGTTATGTTCACCGCTACTCCATAGCCATAAAAATCGCGAAAATTTTTCGAATACATTCTTAACTCCTGAGTCGTCATAGTTTCATTCAGATGTATGAAAATAAGTTGCATGTGCGAGAGTATTTTCATGACAATATACTTTCATATATATAAGTTAAGCCTGGTATCAGTATGTAGGGATGAGCTCGGGACGGTATCGGTACCAACCGATACTGATTCCGAAAAAAACCGATACCGAAAACCCTCTACACCCAATACCGATACCGAACAAATACGGTACGATACGGTATCGGTTCGGTATCGGTATTGTATTGGTATTTTACCTTAAAATACCGATACCGTACCGATCCCGTACCGATACCGATAATACCGAAACCGAAAACCTCTAATTGTGGGTACTGATACCAATACAGAACACCCTCAGTTCGGTATCGGTTCGGTACGGGATCGAGATCGGGACGGGACGGTATCGGTATTCAGCTCTATGTGCTCATCTCTACCAGTATGGTACCAGTATTCGCATATAAAAATCGGTAAATACCGATACTGTAGCAAACTGAACCGGTATCGATACCAAAAACAAAAAAAAGTAGGTACCGGTACCAAAAATGATTTGGTACAGGTATCAGTTCGGTATCAATACCCGATATCATTTGCTCGTACTTTTACCTCTATATGGTAGCTTTTAAGTACACTCAATAGATAAACAACCCATACGGTACCAGTATTCGCATATAAAAATTGGTAAATACCGATACTGTATCAAACTGAACCGGTATTGATACCGAAAAACAAAATAAATAGGTGCCGATAACGGTATCAAAAATGATTTGATACCGATATCGGTTTCGGTACCAATACCCGGTATCATTTGCCTGTACTTTTACCTCTATACTTTTACCTCTATAAGGTAGCTTTTAAGCACACTCAACGGATAAACATATTTGTTACCCTTTTTATCTGCTTAAGGGTGCATGAACAAACAAAAGCCACATGCTACGTCTTTGAAAGTTGTTATTTTTTTATTTTCTATAAAATTATTAAGAAAAAAAAAAGCAAGCTGTGAATTGGATTTTGAGTCATTATGTCTTGTTTTCTTGGCTTTCTCAAACATCTGGTTGGGTGAAGAAATAAAACTAGAGTTTGTTTTAGTACTTTTTCTTGTTTTGTGTTAACAACTTTGTTTTGTTCTCTTTTGCTCTCTGCTAAGCAAACATGTTGGATATCTTTTATAGGTTTTATGTTGTAATTTTGTTTTATTTGTTAGAATCTCGGTCAACAAAAATCGCTTTATGTGGTTTCGAATGAGAATGATCTCTACTTGACGTCTTGATCCAGTTGATCGATTCAATTCTCGTCGTATTTATCAAATAAGGAAAAAAAGTAATTTTAGACTTGGTTTTTGTGTTTTTCATGTTACTAAATATAGATATTTCGACACATACGATGCCTTAGACCATCTGTTGAGGGCCGCGAGCCACCGACTTCACTTTCAAGTAACACCATCGCATGTGCTCACTTGACCCCGGGGTGAACACCGGCGCGACCTGTGCTCGCTTTCTCTCGTTAACACACGCGTCGGGGATCTTCGCGTGTGCTCGCGCCAGGGCTGTTTTGGCTGGAGGTGAGCACCGGACTGAAACGTTGCTCTCGCCAGGGGTCGCTCGCAGCTCACAACGGACAGTCTTAGTTTAAACATAGCTTTGGTGTATTTTGGTCGATCTACCGACAAAATAATCATCCATTAAACGAATATTGTCTCCCTCGCGATCAAATGGCACACATATTTTTTTGGATGTTGTGTCTTCTTCTTCGGCTCGCTTAGCAAGATCCGCTACTATCGGTTGAAGTTAAAATCGGGTGCACGTCGAGCGGGGAATGCAAATATGATCTTCTTCAACATCACTCATTTTTTTAAAAGTATGGAGGAAAATTAGAGTGAAATATGATGTATTTTTAGAGGTATATGAAAATTAAGGTGGTGTGTTTATATATATAAATGGTATTTTAGGAAATAATTTTTTATAAACGGCAATATTACCGTTTAAACAAAAATATTAAACGGTCAAAATTTTGACCGTTGCATTTAATATTCATCTTCACTACTCGTTACTTACAACCAGAAAACAGTCCACGGGACCACTATCAGTACCTACGGCGGCCATGTTATCGTGTGAGTACTGAGGTACCCGTGGACAATACGGGTTGCGCCCCGTCCCCTAAGAAAAGAAATAAGATAATCATTTAAATATCTTTTAAATCATTGTGAGCGGTCTGGATTTGCTCATGGTACGAGAAGATATGAAATGATATACAATTTATGAGCAAATCCAGCACAACAAACTTTATACTGTGCATTGATAGGGTGCAAATATCCAGACAGTTATCAATACGTTTTTAAAAAGTTGGAGCAATTACCAATCAACTTTAAATACACCATTTATGTATTCTGTGACTTGCTTCTTGATGGACGTTGCATCATACAGTATGATAAAAGAATATATCTTTTTATTGATTTGTTTATTGTGAATCCCTTTAAGCATTGAAGGTAACACGATAGAACTAGGTAAGGGAAGTGTGAGAACAAATGTTTAAAAATCGGTTTATATGTCTTGTGCTTAAACAATTTAGGTTTATTGTATGAAGGTGTGTGTCAGAACTGCTACACTAATAAGTTCGTGGAGCTTGATCATAATTAAGGGGAATTAAGGAGCTGTTTGATAGTCTCTTAATCAGCCTTTTAACCATTCAGGTCTGAATCATTTAGCATTCAGACTGTTTGTTTCAGCATCTGAATGGAATGATTGAGTGCTAAACCATTAAGCTAATAAGGGATGCTGAATGATTCAGCTCTTAACAATTCAGAGTCTTTTAACCATTCAGATCATCTTAATGATTCAGCACTTAATCAACCAAACAACCCCTAAGAGGGATACGTTGGTCATTGCTTATTCAAGGATGTTACACAACGCTCGTGAGACGAGTTCGTGACACAAACTTCTCTTTTATGAATCCCTCTGTTTATTTTCACCTTGAACTGCCTTTTGGCCAAAAACATGATCAGTAGAAAAAAAGGGGTATTAGGAATATACAGCGCCCAGTGTTACAGTGGTTGGTACGTCGTTCCTTACTGTTCAAAAAAAGGAATATACATGGCGACTTAGGTGACAGTTTATAAAATGTGAAAAGTATAGGAATTGAAAGTAAAAAATAGCTAGTATTCCCAAGAGCACCTTAAATTGTTACTAGTGGATTTACCCACGCGTTGCAGCGGGATCCACAAATGTGTTACAATACAATACTATGATACTTAGGTTTTTTGCCGCAAGTTACGTAAAAAGAATAGGAATGTGCACCCGATGTTTTAACAAGTATTTGTAGAAAGAAATGTGTACCGCCACTTATGTAAGTTGCAATTCACCACAAAAACCATGAACTCATTATTGAACAAATCTTAATAAACCAAAGATATGTTACTATAACAGACCAATATGAACATAAACATCACTATTGTGTAAGTTGTCCGGTCATTGCATATCTACATAATCGTGCCATTGAAGACAGCTTGCTAAATGATAAAGTTCATTTACATGACAAAAGTATGTAGTAATAATATGATATTGTATACACTATCATATGGTCACTGTCCATTTAGAAATTAAAAGTTGTGATTTGTAAGTTTGTAATAGACTTGCCCAACCTGACCCCGCAGCTAATAAATTGCCCAATGCAGCCAGTCCACTTTGCCGCTAGGTAGACACATATATATGAAAAGGGTTTATAATATAAGTATTATTATGGCAAAGTATTAAAACTCATACAAGTTTAGCTGAGATAAGATTATTCATTGTGGTAACATAAATTATTATCTTTCATCGTCATGATATGAAATTTGTTAAAAAATATTGTTATCTCGTGTGTTTATTTAGTTTAGGTGAGTTCCATTTTCATATAAAAGTTTATTATCTTCTAGGGCATTTAGGCAAGAAAAGTGGTAAAATTTATGAAATTGTAAAGAAACATTTGGTATGTCATCTTATCTTTGAACAATTTGAACATATTTGTTATGTCTACTCCTTTATAATGTAGTATAGATATATAAGAATATGTGTAGGGTCATTTAAATAGTCAAATACCTCGTAATTTGTTTATAAAACAAGAGTAAAATCAGCTGAAGCTACCTCGCTCAAGCTAACTAGTTCATGAGCTGAGTTAGATCCACCACGAACTCGCTCGATGCCTTATTTTAGGAATGGACAATTCGGTAGCGGAACCAAAAACACCGGTACAGAACCGTACCTTACCAATTGAATTTTGGTACGAATTCGGTATGAATTTTAGGTGTTTTTCAGGAGCGGTATTTTCGGTTTTGACAGTACAATATTTTTACCAACTTTCTACCTTCAAACACCATACCGTACCTTGCATTTTCAGTGCCGGTATCATTTCTTAACAATTTTTAGAATCAAAACTTTCGATACCGATACGATACCGAGCTCAACCCTACCATACTTAATCACTCAATTAATCGGAATTGGCCCAAGCCGGCCAAAGAATCTCATTTGAAGTTTGCTCAAAAACATGATTTCATCCCAAAAACTGATCCATTACCCCAAAAAACCAAGGTAAAAAACCCTACATGGATCCATCGATGCTTCATACTCCAGCGAATCTTCTGTTTCCGGCGACACATCTAGAGCAGGAGTCGGTTTTTGTTCTGTCTTTGCGTGAAAGAGAGAGGGAAGCGTATAATGAAACTGGGTGGGAAGTAGGGTTTATTAAGTTTGGACATTTTTACATTTAACCCCTACATCTTTACTAGTCTATATTTGGTCCCCTAAATTATAAATTTATACATAAAATTAATGTTATACATATACAAATTTATAAAATTATACATAAAAAGTCTAATCCGATTAATCCGAATTAATCTTGATTAATCGCTAGTCCTCACTTGACCGCCCGACTAGCGCCTAGAAAGTTCTACAACCATGATTACACGGGTTTAATACGTATAATTTTCTGTGCTAAGTAATATAAAAGGTTATATATTTAAAAACTCATGTATTACGCAAGTTTCAAGTTGAATAAACTTGTGTATTACACGGACTTAATAAATATACTACAGTCAGTTAACACATACAATCGTAAAAATATATGTTTAAAAATAAACTTTGATGTGTTGTTTACTTGCTAAACATTTTACTTTAGTTAAAAATTTATTTATTATAGGGGATAGATCAATAAATATTAAATGGTTATTAATAAATAGTATAAATAAAAAAATAGGTGATAAAATACATGTTAAATAACTATAGATAAAGATAAACATATTAAACTTAGAGAGGAAATTTGGTGGCATTTTGGAAATATTTTATTGCAATAGAGATAATGATGATTGTGATAATAATAAAGGACAAGGATTATTAGGGGGCGGCACGCAACCCGTGAATCACTACCCTCATGGCAATACGGTCGTCAGTGGCACGCGTAATTGGTTCTGGGTACCTTTCACGGGTGGTAGCCAACGGATAGGAACATTGGAATGTGGGTTTTTGGATTATTTAAGGTGTAGCCATGATGTATAGATTGGATTATTGAAACCATAGGGGAAGAAGATGGGATTTTGGGGATTTTTTTAATTTAGGGGTTAAAGGTTGTGAGTGAAAGAGGATGGAAAGATGGGAAGTTGTGGTTTTTTTAAAATTTTATTTTTAATTAAATTTGGGTTTTAATTCTTTATTAATTTGAATTTGTTTTTTTTTTTAAGAAAAAAATTAAAAGATGCAATAAGATTGGGTTTTAATTTTTAAGTTTTCATATATTAATTAAAATGCTTATTTTATTTAAAACAATAATTAAAAAAAAAAAAAAAAACATTTCAGTGTAGTGGTTTTGTGTAGTGTTGCCTTCATAACTGTGTTTTAGTGAAGTGAATAAGTGAATTGATACGATAGTGCAAGATTGGTGAAAACTAGTGAAATTAAGTGGACCACCCCTCCCACCCTTATATTGTAATTAGATATTACATATTAATGAAGACACCGGTGTTTGGGTGCCGGATAAATTCTATGCAGTTTGGATTAATGAAGACACCGGTGTTTGGTGTCGGATTTTATGTTTGAAGAATAAACAGGTGGTGATAATTCATCGGCTGATCAGGAGGTTACTAGCAGCTATGTTTCAGATAGTTCTGATTCTGAGGAGGAAGGTGATGATGCTTTGTCTCCTCAAAATCTGGTGACGGATCCGGTAATGGATGATGTCCTCTCTACTCCGACGACTGTTAATGTTGACATTAAGGATGAGGTTATGATGACCGATATTATTGGATTGACTATTCAAAAAACAATCAGTTTCCAAGTTGTGAGGAAAGGAATAATTTGAGCAATCATTAGCAATTAAGTGGGGATGTTGACCAAACTATTTCCTGTTTAAACAAAATTAAAAAAAGAAAAATATAGGGATTTCTTTGGTGGGCCAAGACTCCGATAATTACAAAAGTAGCAACGACAGCCCACAAAGGAATCAAGGCTTGACATTGGTGAGGAGGATCCATTTGGTTTGGACCCACTTATATTGGGCTCAGGAGTTAATGTAAAAACAGGGCACAATGACCTAGTGGATTTTAATGAATTATAAGAAACTATTGTCTCTCAAAGTCTATCCCCTAAGATTCAGACACAAGGCATAGACTTGAACAAGTCTTCTGAAGACAACCCTTATCGACATACGGACATGGTAGACATTGATAATGAAGTTGCAGAAACTGAAGTCTTGGGTGCTAAGATTGGTGCGCAGCTCTCTAATTTTTTGGATATGTTTCGTAATTCTGTGGAACAAGAAGGTTTACAATCAGGTAACATATGAACTTTTTATATTAATGTTAAAGGTTTTGAGGTAGATGGGAAACAATCTTGGATTAAAGGTTTAGTTGAGAATAATGGGGTAGATTTTCTAGCTATTCAGGAGACTTTGGTTTCCAGGGTTGGAGGTTTTGATTTTTCTAAGCTGTGGAGTTCTACAGATTTTTCTAAGCTGTGGAGTTCTCTGATCATTGCCCCTTATTATTATCTTTGGTGGACTCTAACTATGGAGAAAAACCATTCAGGTGGTTTAACTCCTGGTTGGAAAGGAGGGTTGTTCAGATATTGTTAAGAAGGCATTTGAAGATTGTTTTTTTGAGGGGTCTTGGGATGTTATAACAAAAAAAAAAAAACTGAACGGTATAAGAAGTGCCTTAAGGGATTGGTAGAAAGATGTGTTAAAAAATGAAGGAGAACACTCGGTTTCATTGAAAAGAGACATTGAGAAGATTGAATTAATTATTGAAGAAAGAGAGCTTGAAGAGGAGGAAGTTTGGATTTGGGAAGAAAGTAAAAAATGGTTGGAACAGCTTAACATGTACAAGTAAAGGGATTTAATTCAAAAGTCCCGAGTTCGATGGGCCACTAATGGGGATGATAACTCGGCTTACTTTCACAGATTCATCAATGGTAGAAACGCCTCAAATGCCATTCCTGGTTTGATGGTCGATGGCGAGTGGGTCTCTAATCCAGCTATAATGAAAAGAGAGGTTCTAAAGCATTTCAGAAGTCATTTTGCAGAGAAGATCAAGCATCGGCCAACTCTCATTTGTAGAAATATTAAAAACAATTGATTCGGGTTGTGTGGAAAACTTGATTGCCCTTTTACCAAAGAGGAGACTAAGGAGGCCATTTTCGATTGTTGTTCAGGTAGAGCTTCGGGTCCGGATGGATTCAACTTCAGGTTTGTTAAGCATTTTTGGGGTATATTGGAGGATGATTTCTTTAACTTAATGGGCGGTTATAAATAGAGGATGTAGTACCTTTTTTATAACTCTCATTGCTAAGACCAAAACTCCTTTGGGTTTAAAGGATTATACACCGATAAACTTGGTGGGGGTCATAAGCAAAATCATATCCAAGGTCGTTGCGGGAAGGATGAAGAATGTCATTGGAATGGTCATCTCACATACTCAATCGGCTTTCATAAAGGATCGTTTTATTCTTGATGGGCCATTTATAATTAATGAGATTATTGGGTGGATAAAGAAAAGAGGGGATGAAGCATTCATGTTGAAGCTTGATTTTGAAAAGGCGTTTGATAATGTTAAGTGGAGTTTTCTTTTGTCAATATTAAGCCAAATGGGTTTTCCTACAAAATGGTGTCTTTGGATAAAGGGTATTTCATTTCGGCAAGATCATCTGTGTTGGTCAATGGTGCTCCCACTTACGAATTCCAATACGAAAAAGGTGTTAGGCAAGGAGATCCCTTATCTCCTTTTTTGTTCCTAATTGTGATGGAGGGTTTGGCGTGTATCCTTAATAAAGCTACCGAGTTGGGGGAGTTTGAAGGCATTCACCTTCCTAATGGGGGTCCGAATTTGTCTAACTTGTTTTATGCGAACAACGCTTTAATTGTTGGTAAATGGTCCAAAGATAATATGAATAAGTTGTCTTGGTTACTTAGGATTTTTCACTTGTGTTCCGGGTTGGGTATTAATGGGGAGGAGATGAATAGATTCGCCGGTACTCTTGGATGCAAGATTGGGAAATTTCTGTTTGATTCTTTGGGTATAAAAGTTGGAGCAAACATGAATCGGATCGCACATTGGAATCCGATTATTGATACGGTTCAATCTCGGTTAGCTTCATGGAAAGCCAAAACGCTTTCCATTGCTGGGCGATTGACCTTAATAAAATCGGTCATTTCTAGCATCCCAATTTATTACCTATCATTATACAAGGCGCCTTCGAAAGTCGTAGAGAAAATTGAATATTTCATGAAGAATTTTTTGTGGGTTGGTTCATCCAATCGAAGGAAACTTCATTGGGTTCATTGGGATGTGGTCACTACCTCGAAGAAAGATGGTGGTTTGGGTATTGCTAAGCTTACGGATGTTAATACATCGCTCTTTATCAAATGGGCTTGGAGATTCAAAGTTCAAGTGGGAAGTGTTTGGAGGATTATTATAGAGGCTATTCATGGAGGTCGAAATAAATGGATGTTCCATCCTGCTGCCAGAAATATTAATGGTTGGTGGAAGTCCTTGGTAGCCGCTGTCGAGAAGATGCGTATAAATGGAGAGCCTGTGAATTGTCTTCTCAAAGGTAAAATAGGTAATGGGAATACCTTGTGATTCTGGAAAGGTATCTGGCTTGAATCGACGGCTTTAATATTTAGATGGCCAAACCTTTATGCTTCAGAAAGGGATAAAATTGCAAAGTTAATGAACGGATTGATCGAAATGGTGATTCGGTGGTTTTTTTGATTGACTGGAATGCGGAAGCTGTTTCAGTTGAAGCCATTTCTGAGATGAGAGATGTATTTTTTATGTTATCTTTGGTTCGTTTGTCGAGCAAGCAAACCGAATGGATTTGGGACTCGAACGGTTAAGGTGTTTTCTCGGTGGCAAATGTCAAAGAGATGCTTAGGAAAGGAAGGAATGAATTCAAACCACATCATTTTATTTGGGAACCTTGGGTGCCTATCAAAGTTTGTAACAACCCAACCCCGAGAGTGTCGGTTGGGATGCAGTTGATACCAAAATTGCACTATGGAAGCAACATGTACATTATGTTTATTGTTTTATATGTACTAGTTCGTAAATATAATCATACAATTTCCAAATAAATATTCTATAACTAATGCAGTGACGAGGTGCGGCGGTCGTCAAAGCAGTTGATGAGGTGTACTCCATTAGTCATTCCAATCTCTACCTGTTATTAGCTCTAATACTCTAATCCGCAACGCTTATAACCCGATCTTCTACTTTTGTCATTCGCAAACCAAAGTTAAGTCTCTAACCGTCATCATTTCCAATCCGCATCATATCAACATAATCCATACGTTTTCATAATCATCCAGACGCAGTACCTGAACACATGCTTAAAAAGAGTTGGGTCAGTAATCATACTGATGAGTTCGTGTAATTAGTCGGGTGGATGCAAAACAAGTTTGTCATTTCAAAAACAACTTTACAAGTTTACGCAACTCAACACCTGGTGATGTACAAGCGACACCTCAATCCTAATCATGGAAGCCATCTTCTGCCATTATTGATTCACCTAGAAAAATATATGTCACAATGGTCCTGTAGACCTCAGTGGAGGGTTTTTCGGGCTTTCGGACCCACTGTGTGTGGGGGTTTCCCCAAGTAGTACTACCCACATATTAAGTGGCCCAGCCCCTGGGTTAATGAGTGTCAATGTAATATCCGGCAGCTAGTATCTTGTCACATCAAGTAAATTAAATCACACACAAGCACATGTTCACCTCAAAACAATTAAAAGACAAAAAAGGGAATTGTACACGGAACTCACCTTGGCAGCGTATCACATCATGCCGTATGGTATTCCAAGTTCAGAGCCCATCTATGGTTCATATGCAAGGTCCTAATATATGTATAAACGTTAGTGCGTGTAACCAACATTGCGGTTACATGTGTGGACGACTAGGACCTTTAGTTATTATCATTCGATTATCCTAATCGTTGAATTGTAGTTCTACTCAACTCATTTATATAATGTGTGTAGTTCTTAGTTTGAAGTTACAAAAGTCTAGCTTATTGGCTCGTCCAACTCATGTTTATTATTCGAGTCGACTAATGTTCAGGTGATCTTACCAAGTTCAAGTGTCGAGTCAATAACACGTAAATGTATGTGATTGTATAAGGTACCAATGATCTGATTGTTCTAATATTAAGTCATTCATTATGTTCCACGAATTCTATACTTATTCATACGGTTGATTCTTGTGTGATTCGGAGACGTCATTGTCCAGTAATTATGAATATACATATGCGGTACTTATTGTCCAAAGTCCGAATTTCTTATATTGATCTACTTATACCTCATGTCCTATGTCCATGTTCCATATTTTTATATGTTCCTAGTTTGATGTCTGTTTACACAACATTTAACTCATACGTAGTGTTCCATACCTCGCATAGTACATTCTATTATCCAATATCCTTTGCATCTTTATGTTCTAACATTCCAATCACCATCTTCTCTATATTATTATCCATATACACTCAAGTTTCTCCATACTATAATCAACCAACCTATTATATTTTCATAAGTTTCTTATAAACTACTATATAGTTAGTTTTTATATATAGTTATAAGTTCCTTAGTTTGGTTTTGTTAGTCGGGTCAGGTCCAATGTATAGTCGAGTCCCACACATGTTCATAACGCGTCTAATAATACTAATATTATGATGGTTCGAGTTTCCAGTTTATACCTCTTCAAAAGTTGACTGGTCCTTTGACCATTGGTTGACCTTCGTTGACCAGGTCAGCCTTTCTTGACCGGAGCTCCTTCGTCACCGTCTCCTACTCAAGGTGACCGTCTGCACTCGTGACCACCACCCTCCACGGTACCATCATCATCATCCATTCGGTCATCAGTCATAATCACCACAATCCTATGTATCACTATATTCAACCACCAGATGTCATTAAATCACATATACGTTACTGATTATCATTACCACGACTGAAGATCCAAAAAGTGGATAAACCAGTGATTAAGCTATAACATGGACGAATCAACTGGATCTTGAATGTTTCGAACCTAGGCTTAAACCTGCATAAGGTAGAAAGTCGTTAGGCTCATTACAGAAGAGGAGAGCGGGCCTCTCTGTAACCACCCTCCGGCGTAAGGATAAGTATTTGTTTAGAGAGAGAAAGTGTGGTTCGGAGTGTAAGCATTCGTGTGTTTTGATTGTAATTGATGGGGGTATTTATAGTGGTCAGCAAATTTGTACTTTGCTTCAGACCCCCTTTGTACTATCCTTCGGAAGCTTTTGACTTCCGAGGGTAATATGTACTTTCATTGGCTGGGGTGACATGCTGCAGCTTCAGGCCATCTGGCCGTAGCTTGTCATTAAGCCGCGGTATAATTTCTTATACCTCTTCATGTCCCCCCAAGTCCTTAAGTTATTTTAACTTTTTGGACATGATCACGGTCGCATCTTTTGTTGGGTATGCCTCGGAAATCAGAGGGTTTTTGTGGCTTTGATGTTGTGTTCGACACGTGTCCTGATCCTTTGATGGGACATGCATCTTGATTCCGGGCCACGTGGATCGTTTTATGACCACACGTCATGGTGATTGATGGGATGGCGGTTCGAATTTCGGGGCAATCTGAGTCGCTCATATTCGACAGCTGTTTTCCATCCCCAGGATCTGAACGGTTCGATTTATCTTCTATATAAACCCCTCTTTTTTCTTTACCTTTTCACTGTTTTTTACTATTTTCTCCTCTTTTTATCCTTTTGCTTCTCAGATACAAACCATCCGGTGTTCTGTCATTCGTTCACAAGTCAAGATCTCGAATTCCTGTTAACCCATTTAGTCAAGGTGCGTTCCTTCTTCCATCTTTTTTCATTTTATTTACAGAGATGGTGATGGATTACATGAACATCACCTACTCAAAATTGACTCACGATAAACTGAGTCAGTTTATAGATGACTTTAGGATTCCCCGAGAGTTAAACCCTACTATACCCCGTCCTCAGGACCCCATCTACCCTTTCCTAGAAGGGAAGTTTGGTTTTTATAGCAGGGTCGGTGATTTCGCTAATTACCGCGTCCCATTCACCAAATTTTTTATGAAGGTGTTGAGGTTCCATGGGGTTCACATCTCCCAGGTGAACCCTTTTGGTCTTAGCCGTGTCAGTCACTTTGAGCTTTCTTGCCGAGCCTGATCTAAAGGGGAGGATTTGAATGTGTTTTGGTGTTTTTATAGGTTAAACAAGATAGGAAGTTGGTTTACTTTTGAGAAGCGGAGGTCTCTGGAGAGCTGCCACGACTATCAAAACACCAGCCTTAAGAACTGGAAGAACCAATTATTTTGGCTCGATAGCCAATGCTTACCTGCGGATATGGTATGGTGTGATAGGTTTGAGTCATCTAAGTGGGAATTGCCCAAGGGTTTTAGGTATAGTCGTACCTTATACCTTAGCCTTGCAGAAAATAAGACTAACATCCAGAAGTAACCGGAGCACGTACTCATTCTCGGATGTATTAATAGAAACTGGGATCTACAAGATAGGTGGCCCGTGGTTTTGTACAACGGAGAGGGTGAGTGGAGAGTCGCGACTTAGCTGCTTCTCAGTTTTTTAGTATTTTACTAACTTTTCGGGCTTTTTTGCAGATATGTCGTTGCTCGATTATTTGAAGTTGACGATATTTGATGACGCGGCTCGGGACTATGCCGATGTTGAGTTGGGTGGTAACCAGCCCATTGTTGATCAGGTAATTAAGGCACAACAACCTATCATTCCGGTGGAGATTCCCGGGATCGGTGCTAGTGGTACCGCGGGAGGAGGTCAGACCACTGAGGTTGTGGCTGAGGCGACTGAAAGTGTGAGGATTCCCGAAGGTGTGCCTCTTACCGTTGAAGATACCAATCTTGTGCTTCAAACTCACCCTTCTTCTAGCCCAGACCATCATGAGTCCGAACCTTCTCATGCAACCAAGTCTCCTTCTAAAGAGGTTTCCGGAGATATTGAGGGTCGAACTTTGACCGATACCTCTGTTTCTAGGGGTTTGAAAAAAGTAAGAGGGTGAACACGAAGGGTACCATGGCCGGCACCAAAACACCCAAGAAAAAGCTAAGGTTTTTACAAAAACCCCTAGAGGTATTTTCTAATCTCTTACATAACCTTGAAAATCATCTTTTCGGGGACAATCCTCCCGTGACTCGGCCCCGGTACTAATAGTGGATCATCCTCAGGTTGGAGGAAGCAGCGGGAAGGTGATTTTGGATGGAGAAGGGGAGGAAGAAGAAGATCCTTTTGCCGGGCTTCGTAGTCCGGTGGTTGAGAAGACTACAGGAACTGGGGTTTTTTCGGCTGGTGAGTTTCGGCAATCCCCCCTTCTGTCTCGAACTAATGTTGGGGACAATGATGATACTTTTCCCCCATAATGGTTCGAGACTGAAGTGTTCTCTATGTGTGGTTTTGCAGCTATGTTAGGGGATGGGACGTGACTTAATCCCTCGGCTGCAGAGGAGAGGTTTGCCAGGAGTGGAACTTGAAAAATAGTGATAAAGTGGTGGACGCTCTCTCGGCCAGGATGATGCTCTTTAACTTAGACACTCCTGCTGACAGAGAGTTTTATCACAACATGGAGTCCCCGATCCTTTGTGAAGCCCTGCTGTTGAACCAGGATCAGTCAAACTTTTTAGTGACGGTGGCATACTGTCATTGGATGGATGCCGAGATAGATAGGGAGAGGCTTCGGAAGAAAGGGGCGGCGTGTGGTCAGGGTCCTGTCATGGCTGGATTGAAAGAAAATTTGAAGAGTGCCTAAAGTCAAGCTTCCTCAGCTCAAGCAGCTGTAGCTTCCGCTGCTGAGACCCGTGATAAAGCCCTCCAAGAGTTGGAAGATCTTTAAAAGAAACATCATGACTCGGAGGTTGCTCATGCCGCGGCTGCCAAAAAATCGAAAGATTTGATTAAGCAGATGGAGGTGACTATGGCAAACTTGAGGAGGGGTACTGATGCCCTGACAGCTGGTACGTGCCATTATAAGTTTGTTCAACCTGTTTTTTGTTATTTGTACTTAATCGTTTTTTTTTCCTCTTTTCAGAGCGTGACGAAGCACGGGAGGGGGAGAGGGTGGCGAAGCAGGTCTTGGGCGCAGCCGAAAAGAAGATGGCTGACGATGAAGAGACTTGGAAGGGGGAGAAGCAGGAGCTCGTGGCTAATATCGAGGAGCTCTTTAACTTAAAGAAATTCTTCTTGCTGGATGGGGCACAGCTTATTGGTAATCATGTTCATAAGTGCCCGGCTATGAAGAAGGTTGTAAGCGAAGTTAATAACGCTATGAATGCAGCCATGTTCAATGTAGGGGTACAAGCTGGATATGCTGCCGCAGCAAAGGGCATTTCGTTGGAGAAGAAACCCGACACCCAGGAGAGGCTGATAGCCGCGGTTAAAGCCTACGATTCTCTTGTCTTTCCTAAAGTAGCCAAGCTCGCCGACCAGATCACCGCCCCCCCCCCCCGGAGTCTCTCACCGAAGCTTTTGACGAGCTTAAGATCGAGTCCCCCGCCAACCAATAGTCTTTGTGTTATATCTCAAACAATATATTTGATCCAAACCTTTGTGTGGTCCGGAATGTCTGTAATTTCTGAACAAGCTTCACCATGTTCGAACCCTCTGTTGGGTTCGAATAATGTTGTTTTTTGACAGGTTCTAATCCCCGGATCTTGAATAGGTCCGGGCCATGCTTTGGTTGACTTTTTCAACCAATCTCTAATGCACATAGTAGCACGTTCTGTCCCTTATGTTTTGTTGCACCTTACCTTTATAAAGCTTAAAATGCCTTAGGTTTTTGGTTGAGACTTTTTGGGATCCGTGGCTTAATGATCGTGCATCCACGTGTTAACATTATGCCACAATCCTTTTATAATATCCGCGAATTATTGTTTTGTATATTTGTGTGTTTTCTACAACACATTAATTGAAAACCATGGTTTGTCATAAGGTTTCCTTACTTAGGCGCGACTATTATCCATGCCGCGGCTTATTAGTTAGGTTTTCCTTTTTTATGTAAAGAGGTCGGGGGTTCAAGATTAACTTTTTCTTCGTCCTTAAATGGTAGGGTGTTTGATTCAGATTAGTTAGGATCGAACCAAAAACTATCCACTTTGATTCAAACCTTGTTTCTACTCCTGTTTTAATTGTATGGATACCACGTGGCTTTATCATTGAGCAATTTTCAAGCTTCGACTTAATTTAACACACCCTAAAATAATCGTAAATGGCAAATATTTACCGAAATAAACCAGCTTTTATTAACTGATCCGGGGAACAACACATCCCGGTCATTAATGTTTCGAATAAAAAAACAAACATATGGGGAATGGCACATCCCATTTTGCAACATAAATTTATGAAATGTTAATTAAAAAGACAGCTGGCGGTGCTCACATGTAGCACTTCTTTAGATGAATTTCATTCCAAGTACGAGGCACATCTCGTCCATCGAGGATTTGGAGGGTGTAGGCACCTTTCCCACCAGCAGTTTTAATCAAGTACGGCCTTTCTCATGATGCGGACATCTTTCGTATTTTAATCTCGCTTGCCTCGTTACACTGGAACACATAGTCACCGGGCTTGAACCAGACTTCTTTCACCCTTGAGTTGTAAAACTTCTCCAACTCTTTTTTATACCGACCTCTTTGATGGCCGCGGTTTCCCTTCTCTCTTCAAGTAGGTTTAGATTCATGCGGAGTTCTTGGTCATTGTTTTTAACACACTGAACTCGGAGGGATGGGGATCCAATTTCAACAGGTATCACCGCTTCAGTTCCATAAGTCAAACTGAACGGTGTTTCACCCGTGCTTGTTTTAGTCATGGTTCGGTGGGCCTATAGGACATTGGGGAGCCTATCTACCCAACCACTCTTCTTTCTTCCCAACCGCTTCTTGATCCCTTCGACCAGGCTTCAGTTGATCCGTTAAACTTGACCATTTGCCTGCGGATGAGCCATCGAAGCAAATGACTCCTGAATGTGTAAATCTTGACACCACTTTTTGAAGAGATTATCAGCAAACTGCTTCCCGTTATCACTAATGATGGTCTGTGGCAGCCCAAAATAGCACACTATCTGCTCCCATGCAAACTTCTTGACCTCTCTCCCGAAAATTTGGGATAGAGGTCAAGCCTTAACCCACTTTGTGAAATAATCCACAGCAACTAGCAAAAACTTCATGCCTCCAGTGGATTTAGGAAATGGTCCGACGATATTAATCCCCCATTGCAGAAAAGGCCATGCCGCGGAAACAGGGACAAGATTGTTCTTAGCTCGGAGAATGACTGGCGCGTGCTTCTGACATTCTTCACATTTTTGGAGTTCTGACACGGCGCTATTGTGCATGCCCGTCCAGAAGTATCCGGCATTCATTACCTTAGTCACTACCATTTTTGGACCTGCATGAATACCACATATTCCACGATGAATTTCCTGGATGATATACGAAGCCTTATCCAAGTCTACACATTTAAGGAGCGGTCCTAAGAATGTTTTCCAGTATAATTGACCATCAAGTACTTGGTATTGGAGCGCCTTCACTTTTAATTTCTGAGCCTTTGCCTTGTCCTCAGGAACGACATCATTCAGCAGATACTGGATTATTGGAGTCATCCAGGTATCCGATGCTGGGGATATAGACAATACCGCGGCTGTTTGGAGAGACGGGCTTTGTAGAGCTTCCATATGTACCTCTTGGTTCATGATATCGGTGGTCGAAGTAGCCAGTTTTCTTAGAGCGTCTGCTTTATGCTTCCCGGAATATGGACCACCTGACAGGCCTCGAACTGCTTAATCAGATTTTTTAGCCTGCATTCCAAGGCAATTGTTAGTCGTTTTCTTTGGTATAATTATCCGAAGCTAAAGGTTTCGGGTCAGGCCCATACCTCAACTAGATATAGAATCATGTTAGCTTCTTTAGCCTCATATTTTCTGGATATCTGGTTTGCCACCAACAAAGAATCGACATGTGATATGACCTGCAGTAGGCATAATATTTTTAGAATTTTGGTGAACTTTGCATATAGCAGGGAGTTTTTTTAGCACAAACTTGTGTTTATACCTTTTTGGCTCCGACTTTGATGGCCAACCGGAGTCCTGCCAGGAGTGCTTCATACTCGGCCTCATTGTTGGACCTTTTAAAATTTAACCGAATGGCATAGAGCAATTCTCGTCCCTCGACCTCTTTCAACACCATTCCAGCGCCTCATCCTTCTGTACCTGAAGCCTCATCAGTATACAAGGACCAAGTAAGTTCCGGAGCATCTTGTGGTTTAGTCCTCAGGGTCTTAGGTATTTCTACCAAGAAATCTACCACTGCCTGCCCTTTGACTAGTCCTCTGGTTTTGTAGGTGATGTCGAAAGCACCAAGCTCAATGGCCCATTTGGCCATTCTACCGGAGGCTTCTGGCTTTCTCAGGATATTGAGGATTGGTTGTTCAAGCAGCACTTCAATGTCAAAATCTTGAAAGTACCTTCGGAGGCGTCTTGAGGTGTGGACTAAGGCGAGTGCCAGTTTTTCCAAGATTGGATATCGAACCTCATACTCTCAGAGAGCCTGGTTGATGTAATAAACTAGAAGCTGAACTGTGGCTCTTGTGGCAATGAGGACGGAACATATGGATCCTTCCGAGGCCGAGAGATATACTGTGAGTGTTTCTCCCGGCTCCGGAGCTGTTAAGGTGGGCAAATCAACCAAACATTTTTTCAACTCAGCAAAGGCAGCATTGGCCTCCGTGGTCCACTCAAACTTTTCTTTTCCCAGACTCTTCTTTAAGACATTCATGAAAGGCAAAGTACGTTCCGTGGCTTTGGAGAGGAAACAGTGTAGGGCGACCAGACGCCCGTTTAGAGATTGCATCTCTTTCAAACACTTGGGTGGTTGCCTCTTCATTACAGCTTCGAATTTGTCCGGGTTGGTTTTTATTCCATCTCGGGCCATTAGTACACCCAAGAATTTCCCCTCCTCTAGGCCGAACGAGCACTTTTTGGGATTCAACATCATGTTGATCTCCCAAAGTTTAGCAAAAGTTTCCGCAATATCCTTTATCATGGAATATTCGGTGGTACTGTTGATAACCACGTCATCAACATAAACTCCTAGATTTCTTCCGATTTGGTTTTTAAAAGATGAATCCATGAGCCGCTGATAAGTGGCTCCGACATTCTTGAGCCCGAACGTCATTTTGGTGTAACAATACAGGTCGTTGTTTGTGACAAATGCCATTTTATCTTCATCAGACTCTACCATCTGGATCTGGTGATAACCCTTATAAGCATCCAGGAAATACTTCAATCGAAACCCAGCCACAGCATCTACCTTGACATCAATCTCAGGAAGGGAATAACAATCTTTCGGGCATGCATTGTTTAGATTTTTAAAATCAACACACATTCTCCATGCCCCCATCCTACTTTTTTACTAACACAGGATTGGCCACCTAGGTTTGGTATGGCACTTCCCGGATAATTCCTACATTCAACAAGTTCTTCACATCCTCGGCGATGGCTTTGACCCGTTCCGGAGCCATGCTCCGTTTCTTTTGAGCCACGGGTTTTACCCCAGGGTAGGTGTTCAACTGGTGTTCTACCAACTGCCTCGGAACTCCGGTCATGTCAGAATGTTCCCATGCAGAAACATCTAGGGAGTTTGAAAGCAGCTTCCAAAGAGTCTCTCGTGTCGTAGCCGGAAGCTGTGCTCCGATAGGATTCTTCTGTTCAGGAAACCGTGGGTGCACAAACCATTTTTGAACTACTTCTGCACCCGATTCCCTGGAGTCATATTTATCATTGCCCGAACTCAGAGATTGACGTATTTCCGATATGCAAAGCCCGGATTCAGATTCTAACGTGGCAACACCTGCTTCTGTTGGGAATTTAAGGGCACCGTGGATGGTGGAGGTGACCATACTAAAGGCTTCATTCCTGGCCTGCCCAAGATGATATTGTGCACTGACCTCGAGCCCACCACCAAAAATATCAGAATTACTGTTCTTTGACATGATCCGGAACCGAATGTTACTGGAAAGGAGACTTGCCCGATAGGCTGCACAATTTCTCCAGAAAAACTTACCAATGGTATCGAAAAAGGGATCAACTTCTGTTGTGATGCTTCGACTAAAAGCTGAAAGCATTGGAGATACATAATTTCTAAGGCACTAATACCATCTACATAGATTCTATGGGTTTTGTGCCCTGCCACGATTCCTGAAATGATTATCGGCCCTTCTTTGTAATCATCCGGTGAAATGGAAGGAAAGGTGATGGGTTGGGACATCCATGCCATAACATGCTCGTGACTCCTCTTTGTGCTCTGTTGTTTTAAGGCTCAAATCATATGAATCCTGGCTTGATCATTTGGGTTAGGGATGTGAGTAGCAGCAGCTTTTCCTTCTTTAATGTCTTTCACGAGGTGTGATAATTTCCCTACCTTCAAAGCCTTTTTAGTTTCTTGTTCCAAAGACCAACAGTCATCCCTATCATGGCCCCTGGCCCGGTGATAATCACAATACTTCTTGGTGTTCTTATCTAACGTCGGCTTCTGCCTCGAAAGTTTGGGAAATCAACATTTTCCGTGCTAAGAATTTCACTTGGAGATTTTAGCAAATCCGCATAACGTGTCCCCCTGTGTGATACTGAGTTGTGGCTAGAGGAGTTTTTGTCGTTTCGTGAATAAGGCTGCTCCCTGTTTTTATTCCATGAGCTACCTCTTTTCGAGTTTGGAGTGTTGGAGCTTTTCTTCCAAGAGCTGTTCCTAGATGAGGAACGATACTCGTTGTCATACGTCTGACTGCAGGCACTTTTTCCTCGAGCAAAGGCTCGTGCTCGTTCCATCAATACTTCCATAGTCTTTGGGAGATCTTCATGTAGCTTTTCTACCAACTGATTGTTTCGAACTCCGTGACAAAAACCGGATATCCACAGCTGGTCCACCGCACCACTTATCTGCATGCTTTCTTTATTAAACCGGTCAATAAACTTCTCCAAGGTTTCCCCGTCTTTCTTGCAGATATTATGAATTTCAGTGATGTCTTTTGAACATCGCCGTTGCTAGGAGAAATTTTGCACGAAAGTGCGGCGGAGTTCATCCCAGTTTGCTATTTCACCAGCTTGTATGCCATCAAACCAAACTATTGTTGCCCCTGTTAGGGTTTGAGCGAACATATGGCACCATGCGGGCATGGGCCACAGTTCAATCTCCGCAGCTCCTCCAAAATCAAAGACATGGTCATCTGGATCGGATGTACCATCGTACTTTTTAACTGTCGCGGGCATCTTCAATTTTGCTGGTAAACGAGCACTGGCGATTCGTGGAGCAAACATGGAGTATGCAGCCATATAGGCTGGGCGACACGGAGCGGTAAGATCATCATCTGTAGCTGTGGTAACAACCACCCTTTGTTCTGCCACTGTTGTGACAGGAGGTGTTGCTCCGAAATATCCATGCGGGATACAGCTTCCATGTGGAGTTCCGAACGAAGGAGTAGTGACCACCGTTGAATATGTTGCGTGTAATACGAGACCCGATTCTTGTCCGGAGGACGTGAGAAGTCCTTCGGTCGGGAATATGTTCACTTGCACACTCTTGAGTTTTTCCTCCTTGTCTTGTTGTGCTTTCAATTGCAACAGAAAGTCACGCTTCTTAATGAGGAAAGCATCATCAAAATCTGGAACAGAGATCGAACGTCTTGGAATCAAGTTTCCTGCCAAACTTGGGGTGAACATCTATCGTCCTTCTACTTGGAAGGGACCCACAGACGAGACAGCAACGACAGAGGCTGTTACAGTAGTGACCTCGTCTTCACGTTCGGTCTGTGTAACATCCTCTATCGTGAAACCTTCGGATGAAACCGCCATGGGAAAAACCGTCGAAATCCTTACTTAAAGAGTTAAAGAAAACGGTTGTACAAACGGATGGCGCCAATTGAAGATCCAAAAAGTGGACGAACCCGTGATTAAGCTATAACAGGGACGAATCAACTGGATCTTGAATGTTTCGAACCTAGGCTTAGACCTGCACAAGGTAGAAAAACCGTTAGGCTAGTTACAGACGAGGAGGGATGGCCTCTCTGTAACCACCCTCCGATGTGAGGATAAGTATTTGTTTAGAGAGAGAAAGTGTGGTTCGGAGTGTAAGCATTCGTGTGTTTCGATTGTACTTGATGGGGGTATTTATAGTGCTCGGCAAAGTTGTACTTTGCTTCGGACCCCCTTTGTACCATCCTTCAGAAGCTTTTGACTTCCGAGGGTGATATGTACTTTCATTGGCTGGGGTGACATGCTGCAGCTTCAGGCCATCTGGCCGTAGCTTGTCATTAAGCCGCGGTATAATTTCTTATACCTCTTCAACGACCACTTCAGAATGAATCTAAAGAAGGAAGGAAGGGTTTAGTTGAGGGTTTTACCTCTGAGTTCAGATCTGACCTGATCGGAAGTCCACGTCACCATCATTTGTCTCTGTTTATTGGTAATATGATGGTGACAGCGGCGACGCTATCGTGCACCACCACCGTCGCTTCTCTTTCCTTCCTTTCCTCTTCTTCGATCCATCACTCTTTCTCTCTCATCTGGTTACGCTATCTCCTGGAAATATGGGGGTGAGTATGTGTAGGTAGATGGTGACGGAGAGGGTAGCACCATCGGGGAAGGGTCCGTCGTTGGCGGCGGAGGGAAACCCACCGGTTCCCTTTCTTTCTCCTCTCAACTCCTCTACTTCTCTCTCTATTTCTCGTTCTTTCCTTCTAGAGGTGTATTAAGGAAGCAGATAAAATGATAATAATGTTTGTTTTGAGTTTTAAAGGGATAAGGGTTGGGGATGAGCTGTACGATGTGTGTGTGGTTTACATAATATAAAGTCATGGGGCACATGGCAAAGGGTGCCATGTTTCCCCATGGTGACTAATAATTAGTCACGAGTCTGATTCGTTGACGCGTTTTAGCTCGGTCTCGCAATCTGTATAATGCTACACATATGGTTTATTATTCACCTTGGGTCGTTTAATATTTATGCTAGTAATTTTTATGTATAATAGTTCGTGTTTTAGTTTCGTACCAAAACATATGGTTTATTATTCACCTTGGGTCGTTTAATATTTATATATCAATAATATTGAGCGAAAAATTATGGGCCCTAAAACCGGGGTGTTACAAAGTCAACATTCACATGTGGCGAACCAAAATGAATCGTCTTTCGACTCGTCTTGCTCTTACAAGGCGACATATAAACCTTCCAGCGATGACCTGTCCCCTTTGTGAAGTGTTTGACAAAAACTGCAAACATATTTTTCTTGATTGTGGGTTCACTTTTGGAATTTGGTGTAGTATTTGGAAGTGGTGCAATGTGCAACAGGTTAGTATTTTTTATATGGAAGATTTGCTTCAACTCCAAAACAGGGTGCAAGGGTCGAAGTGGGCCAAGAAAATTATTAGAGGTATTATAATGACAACATGTTGGGCTATTTGGAAGACAAGAAACAAAAAGGTTTTCAACAACAAAAACCCAAAAGTGGTCGATGTGGTGGCCAATGTAAAATCATTAACTTTCTTATGGCTTAAGAGTCATATTAGGTTTCAATGCTATTGTAACGCCCCAAAAATCCATTTTGCTTAAGTGCGCCATTAGGCGCGATTAGCAAAATAATAAAACGGAAAATAGAGCATAAGAATGAGTGTTATGTTCTAATATGGGAATAAACTAATAAATGCTATTATTTGTATAAGTGGGCAAATAATAATAGAAACTAACTTAGTTAAGTTTCTTAAAAAAGGGGACATTGGGGTAAAGTTGAGGGGTCTTTCTTGTAATATGTGGCAAGACAAAAAGGGGAAGAACACCCCAAATGGGGTCACGAATTCAGCCCTTTAGGGCATGATAAATTGGGTCTTGAACCCTATGAATCCCAAATTGAAGATGGAGGTCACGAAATTGATAGTAGAAGAGATGAAGGGAGGCATTTGGAAGGCTTAATGTTGCGATTCAAGCTTTTGGTAAGATCCCTAGTCTTCACCTCCTTCTTAAAATTCGAGACTCATAAGTGGGTTTTGGTTTAACTAGGTTAAAATCGTGATCTTGATGAGTAGTATATGTTACTTTGAACATTTTAGTAAAGTAGTGATGAAATTGTGCTAGAAATGTTGGATTTCATATATATGAAATTATAGACTTCATTAGTAACCTTGATGTTACTTGATTTGTTGAAATCCTATGTTAATGGCTTAAACTAAGTGAGAGTTTCACCCTATGTGTCTTGCATGATGTTTGATTTCTAAATCCAATTGCAAGTAAATTGAATTGATAGTAACCAAATTTAATGGTTGATGAATATATTGATGTGGGTGGTAATAGAATAGGCATGTATGGTTTAATGCACTCAAGGTGTTTGATAAAATGCCTACATGAAACTTGAATTGAGCTAAATGGTGAAATATGGTGTTGTTAGTTGATTTGGTGCAAAATAGTATGAGATTCGTCACTTTTGACAGCTTTAGATAGTCATCTTGTAAAGGCCATATCTCATTCGTTATTAGGAGTTAGAAGACGAACCTTATATCGTTGAAAAGCTTGTTACACATATTACATTTCATATTTAGTCATAAGAAGCTGATTCTGAGTTGTAGTGGGTCAAAACAGCATCTAAAGTTAACTTTTCAGTTTTGACAGCAAAGCTGTTTAGTCAAAATTATGTTTCTGACCTGATCTTAAAATATTCATATAAAATCATAGAAAAATTGTTAGGAGGTGTTCTTTATATGCTTCGAAAGGTATTTGAATGACGCACATTTTGTATTTGATAGTCAAGATCTGATTCCGAGGTTTAGAAGGGGAAAAACGCCCTTGAACAGCAGCTGCGCAGAAAATCGCTGCACATTTATAATGTAATATTTAATAAGAAAAGGTGTAAGAATGTACACCCTTGTAGTAGTCTTGGAGTACGGATTGTAGGGAAATAATAGCGTGTTATGTGGCATTCAAAAAGTGTCTAAGTACACTTACCAACTAGTTCATGCAAGTACTTCACTAACGGGTCAAACGGGTAGGATATGGAAAGACTTATTGAATAGAACTAGTTGTTGAATGTATTGATGTCATGTTTGAATGATGTAGAATGAATACTAATGTTTGAATAGGTAAGTTCCAAATTAGTATTCTAACACGGCATGTTGACTTGAAAGTAAACTAGGTACAAGAAGCTTAAAAGTAAACGGGTCAAGTGGATATGATCTCGAGCAAGGTGAAAAGCTTGGGACTATAAGTCAAACACGTATAAGGCAAAAACACTCCTACGGGCAAAGGTAAGTGACTTATGATGCAAACTCTTGGTTTAGTAATTGTATGCTTATGTATAAATAAAGAATGGGAAACAAGCATGAAAAGGTAATTTATAATAAGGTAAGCGAATTGATGTTGTTGGTGGACGGGTATAGTTCACCATAAAACAATGAAAGTAGTTGGGATAAATGAGCAACAAAGATAAGTGAAGTGAGGGTAATTAAGCATGAAATAAACACAAGATTAATAAATATGGCATAAGAATGAATGGTAAAATGTACGGATTGATATGTGTGTATATATATAGATGGATACATTAAATCATGGGTGTAACTATTTAGATTGAATTATATAGTTGTGCAAGGTCACAGAAATGGTAAACCGTTTAGTAAGTGGAGTTATCTCGCATTGGATGCTAGTGCAATAAAATGTGTGCATAATTGCTTATGCCCGGTAATGTGTGAAAGTGTTATGTATGTAAAGGTTGGTCGTTATGTGTAGGTTGAGTATAGGTTCAAAAACGTCATGTTGTCCTTGAGAATACATGAAGGAAGAGTAGTATGACGGGTTAAGATAACTTGTACATGGGATTTGTACGTGCGTGTGTATTGTAATGTTATTAATATTTTTGTTATGAGGATGGTAATAAAGATGCAGGTATGTAAATATGAATGTATGGAAATTGGAGGATAGGATCTGGAGACCGAATCCGAACTTACAAAAAGGCGTTTGGATATGACCATTGAGTATTGCTGATGTTATTTACATATTGTGAATATTTGCACGAAGTCACTTAATGAACTAACAAAATGGTTATGTGGTAGTTGCAGGTTGTCTAGACAAGCTCACGAAGCAAGAAATGGTTGGAGGTCGAGTGAGGACGCATATTGTACGGGGTCGCGGTCACGTAAACTAATAAAGATGAATTGTATTTGATGTAATAAGAAACAATAAAAGATGAAACACCTATAATATCTTGTAGCTATGAGTTCCAAACATAAGAGAATGTTTTTATAAAGCAATAAATTTTCTGGGTCGTATTTCCGTTGCGTATTTTCAGTTAAAATGGTTTAGGGTGTTTCAACTATCACATGGAAGGATTGGTATGTTTCACCTATGTATATGTTGTAATTGTTGTGGCGGTCCTTGATTTGAGGGCACATTGGTTTTAATGAAGTTCACCGTTCAAAAAAAAAGATGTTAACATTAGAATTATACATTGTTTAAAGTTAAGTGTTAACAACGGAGTTATACACTATTTTAGGTTAAGTGTTAACATTTGAGTTATACATTGTTAATTGTTTTAGGTTAGATGCTACCCGAAGTTTTCTTGCATGTAAATATGAAGCGCATCAGTCTATTTATTTCATACGTATAATTAATGTGTCATATTAGATTTGTCAACTTCAAAACACTCCGAATCATAATATTATGCTATATACATCAATAAATTAATTAAAGTAGGTTAGATGCAAACTTTAACTAAATATATTATGAATTCTTGCTTTAGATAAAGTGTCTATGCACAACAATATTATGCGTAATCTTCAATTAATTTAGACGATTGCATTTTTTTTATTTTAGGCACAATATACTCTTTGATTTTGATTTCCATCCATCCACAATATTGTATACTTTACTATGATAATGGTAAAAACTTGATGATTTCTATTGATTATAGGACAAGTTTAAATACAAGAAAATGTTACAACAAGAAAGGAGAGAATATCTCTCTTTACTAAAAATGTACAAAACATACTAAATGATAATAAAGAGGGAGATTGACTAGGAGGGAATCAAGGTGAAGAGAGCATTGCAAGGCATGTGTTATGGGATATGTTGACACCCCCCGTCAATGCGAGATGGCGGTTGACCGAGACGAAGCATTGTGCGAAACCGCTCAAATAAAGGTTTTGGGAGACTTTTTGTGAAGATATCCGCAACTTGCTTGTCGGTGGAGATAAACTTGGTGTGAAGACGACCCGCGGAAACTAGTTCCCGAACAAAATGATAGTCTATGTCGATGTGCTTTGCTCTTTTGTGAGAGATCGGATTTTGAGTTAGGAACAAAGCACTCTTATTATCACATAATAATGTTGGACGTCCTGGTGGTAAAGCTTTAAGTTCCCGTAGGAGATTTGTGAGCCAAATGATTTCTGCTGCCGTGTTTGCCATAGCTCTATATTAGGATTCACAACTGGACCGGGAGACTGAGGCTGCTTCTTTGCACTCCAAGATACCAAGTTTCCACCTAAGTAGATACAATAGCCATAGGTGGATCTTCTAGTGTCAATACATCGAGCCCAATCTGCATCTGAAAAACCTAGCAAAGTAGTGTTAGGAGGTCTATCAAAATGTAAACCATGAGTCAAAGTCCCTTTAACATATCTAAGAATTCGCTTGACCAACTGAAAGTGGGTGGTGGTAGGTTGTTGAAGGAATTGACTGGCTTGGTTGACGGCATAGGAAAGGTCGGGTCGAGTGATAGTGAGGTATTGAAGGGCACCGACAAGAGAGCGATAAAGAGTAGGATCATGAAAGGGATGACCCTGGGAATGGAACACATCTTTAGTTGTAAGAGGAGTAGCAACGGGTTTGGAATCAAGAAGACCGGCTCTAGTTAATATGTCATGGGCATATTTGGATTGATTTAGAAATAAACCCGAGGAAGTGTGCGTCACCTCCAAGCCAAGGAAAAATTGAAGCAATCCAAGGTCTTTAATTTTAAATTCCTTGTCAAGACGTTTTGTGAAATTTGTAATAAAGGTGTCATTATTACCGGTGATAATGATGTCGTCTACATAAACAAGGAGATAAATTAAAATACCATGGCGTTGGTAGATGAATAGAGAAGGGTCGGATCTACTATTTTCAAATCCGAGAGTAAGCAAGAAGTTGCTTAGGCGTTGAAACCAAGCACGAGGTGCTTGTTTAAGGCCATAGAGAGCACGATTGAGTTTGCACACATGATTCGGTTTGTTTGGATCTTCAAAACCGGGAGGTTGTTCCATAAAAACCGTTTCGGTTAAGTGGCCATTTAGGAAAGCATTGTTTACATCTAATTGATGTAGTTTTCACTTGTTGATTGTGGCAAGGCTTAGAACAACACGAATGGTAGCGGATTTGACTACCGGACTAAAGGTATGTGAGAAATCGAGTCCCGGTATTTGAGTGAAGCCTTGAGCTACAAGACGGGCTTTGTACCGATCAAGAGAGTCGTCGGATTTATATTTGATCCTATAAATCCATTTGGAGCCAATGATATTGGTGTGAGATGGACGGGGAACGAGATGCCATGTGTTGTTTGTACGTAAGGCATGTAATTCCTCGTTCATGGCTTGAGTCCATTTGGGGTGTTTAAGAGCCGTTTTTATTCCCTTTGGAATCTGTGACGAGAAAAAACAATTGTGATTTTCAAAGGTTTTTGGTTTGAAAATGCCATCTTTTGCTCGAGTGACCATGGGATGAGTGTTATGAGGCGGATGGGATGAAGATGAGTTGGAAGAGTCCGAACTAGAAGTGTCGGGTGGATGCGGAAGAGTGGTAGACGAGTTTGAGGATTGTATTGGGCTTGAATGAGGTGGTGTGGTTGGGCTATGAGGAGCGGAAGGAGTTGGGCTGGAAGGGTGAGGTGAGGATGGGCCGGTGGGGGGATGTGGGCCGATTGTGGAAGGGAAAAAAATTTGGTCATCAAAAACCGAAGGGTGAGGTGTTGGAGAGGTTGTGGTATTTTTGTTTGTGAGGGATGGGCCGAGAGATGTTGATGATGGGCTAGGAGAGTTGGGTTGATGTTGGTGTTGTGGGCTGTTTTGTGAGGGTGGGGGTAAGTGGTCATCAAAGTTGGTAATAGGTAATTGAGTAATATCCGAAGATGTTGAGGGGGTTTGAAATGGTAAATTTTCCTCATCAAATCTAGCATGTCGTGTGGTGTATACCCGTCCGGTTGTAGTGTCAAGACAACGAAAGCCTTTGTAACGTGGACTATAACCGATGAATATGCAAGGTGTACTTCTAGGAAGTAGTTTATTTTTTGTATAGTCACGAAGATATGGGTATACACGACAACCAAAAACACGAAGATTTGAATAGGAGGGTGGTTAGTGAAAAAGAATTTCAAAGGGAGATTTGTTGTTTAAAATGGGTGTGGGGAGGCGATTTATAATGAATGTCGCGGACGCAAAAGCATCAAACCAAAAATTGGGTGGAGCATGAGCATTGAACATCATGGCTAGCCCAGTTTCGGTTATGTGACGGTGTTTGCGTTCCGCACGCCCAATTTGTTCGGGTGTGTGGGGACATGATAACCGATGATGTATGCCATTTTGTTTAAAGAAATTTTGCACTTGATTATTTGTAAATTCGGTTCCACCATCGCTTTGGAAAACTTTGATGGTTGTTGAAAATTGGTTTTGTATAAACGGTAAAAAGGCTGTGAGAACATTGTAGAAATCCGATTTTGCCTTTAATGGATAAAACCAAGTGAACCGAGAATAATCATCTATAAATATGACATAGTAACGGTATCCATCGGTAGAGGAGACGGGGGCGGGGCCCCATAGATCGCAATGAATGAGATCTAAAACATGTTGTGCGCGTTTAGAATTTTCAATAAATGGTAAATGCTTAGCTTTTGATAATTCGCAAGAATTGCATAGACCTGGTTTTGGTAAAAACGATGTAACAAAAACATGTCCAAGTCTATTTAAATTAGAAATTGTATCAAAAGAAACATGGCCAAGGCGACTGTGCCATTTATTGAAAGAAGCACGAAGGTACGTAGCAGAAAGCGCGGCAACAAGGGACTTGTGACTTTGAGAGAGGTGATAGAAGCCGTTTTCACATGTGCCTCTAGCTAGAACTTCCGATGTTTTTTGGCCCTGAATATGAAAATAATCATTAGAAAACAAAACATCAACCGGCGAGTTATTTGTTAATCTAATAATGGAAAGCAGAATTTTTGTGAGATTTGGAACAACTAACACATTTTTTAATGAAATGGAATTATTTAAATTAGTTTTTCCAATGTTGGTTACGGGTAATGATTCCCCTTTACCAAATGTGACTCGTATGTTATTGGTTTGAGGTTTTGAATAAGTTAGACCGAAAGTAGTAGGAAGCATATGTGTGGTAGCACCTGAATCGGCAGTCCAATCCGGAGTGTCCGTCGCAATATTGTAATTAGCAAGGAAGGCATTGGTGAGATTAGCATCTAGAGATTTTTTAGCAAAAGAACCAAGGTTAGGACAAGTAGTGGCGTAATGCCCCTCTTTTCGGCATAATTGACATAAAGGTGGTCTTTTGGTGTAAGAACCGGTGTGACCACGATTATTGTTTGAGTGTCGTCCTCTTCCACGGGATGAGCCGGTACGGTTTTTTGTTTGATTCACGTAAAAGGCGGCTTGGGAAGGTTGAGACCCGTGGAGTTTTTGGACAAACATTTCTTGGTTTTCGGCATTTGCCAAGAGGTCACGAAAAGAAGGTGCGGGATGGATGGTTCGTTGAGATGTAGAGAAGTTTTCATAGGAGGCGCCTAGTCCACAAAGGAACCAATGATGCTTATCCTCATCACTTATGGGATGTCCAATAGCGGCAAGTTGGTTGGATAGAGACTTGAATTTTCGACCAAATTCGGACATAGAGGAGTCTCCTTTTTGAAGGGTTCGAAGGGTATCCTTTAAATTGTGAATACGTTCGATCGAACAATAGCTATAGGCATCGATTAAAGCTTTCAAAACAGTGGCAGCCGTGGTGTGGCCGATGGTTTCTGCCATGGCCTCTTCAGTTAGTGTGGAATTTATTAAAAGAATGACCTTTTGATCATTGGTTTTCCAAGAAAGGTATGCGGGATTATCCGAGGTTTGATTTTCGGTGGATATTTTTTCGGGTGGGGGAGTGGTCGAACCATTAACATGTCCGAGTAAATTGAGATAGGCCAAAACCGGTGTTATTTGTTTCTCCCATGGAAGATAGTTGGTGGAGTTCAACTTAATGTTAATAAGATGACTAAGGGAATGGAGAGAGATGGAGGAGAGGTCAAATGAATTGGTTATAGCCATTTGAAGAAACCGGTTGGCAAAAAAAGGACAAGGAAAAGGAGTTGACTAGAAGAAAGTAAAAGAAGAAAATAGGGACAGAAGGCAGCGAATTTTAGAGAGGAAAAGGGATTTGATCTTGTCTGACTGATACCATATGATAATGGTAAAAACTTGATGGTTTCTATTGATTATAGGACAAGTTTAAATACAAGAAAATGTTACAACAAGAAAGGAGAGAATATCTCTCTTTACTAAAAATGTACAAAACATACTAAATGATAATAAAGAGGGAGATTGACTAGGAGAGAATCAAGGTGAAGAGAGCATTGCAAAGGCATGTGTTATGGGATATGTTGACATTTACCATTTATATGTTATCACAATGTTATGGTGCGTTGTTTTTTTTTTTTTTTTATAAGAAATGAACGAAGTTTTTGTGCACAAAAAAAAAATGTTATGCTGCTGTATCAGAAAATCTATACATCTAATAAAACAAAGTCCATGAGGACACTTGGCAATCCCACATTCATCCTCCAATTACATAGCCAATCAACTAATGCCAAGTGTCTCTATTGTGAGAATTTATAAAATTTTTCTTTTTTCTAAAAATCAAAAATCATTTATTGGTTGGTCAAAATCGGTAATTAATATTAATTTTCCCATTAATAAGTTGGTCAAAATCGGTCATTAATATTAATTTTCCCATTAATAAGTTTCCTATTTGTTAATTAAAACCAATCTTTCTAATAACTTTCTCTCTCTAAACCCTTTTCTGCAGCAATCTTCTCCATTACTAGGTTAGTTCGTGAACTTCCCCTTCCCACTGATCAACCATGATTTCTTGCATCTTAATATCTGGCAGGTTTGAAAAAACTCGAATCACTTAATATCAACTGCTGTAATTGCATTACCGATGCGGATATGAAGCCTCTCTCAGGTAATTGTTCTTTATAGTTTACATCATTGTTGTCTACATGATCAGCTCTAATCAATGTTCTAATACAATAAGCCTATAACATATATGGTCAAGAAAAAGTGCTTTCTTAGAATAATTCGAATTTTATTACAGAATTTTATTACAGTTTGTAATGTAATGAACTTGATAAGAATATATAATCTCGCATATTTTACTAATATATATAATTTTTATGTCTCAGACCTTACAAACTTGAAAGAATTACAAATTTCGTGTAGCAAGGTCACGGATCAGGGTGTCACATTCCTGAAAGGTCATAAGCTTTGATTTTGAACCATACATATTTTCTTTTCCATTATATAATTAATAGAATTTTTTTTAATTGTAATAATTAATAGTAATAATTTTGAAACTAAGGTATTGTGTATTCTTTCTGTTCTTTAGGCTTAAACAAGCTTTCATTGCTGAATATGGAACGCTGCCCTGTAACTGCAGCATGCTTGGATTCACTTTCAGGTTAATTATATAAATTCTCATTTATTTATTTGTGTTCAGTTGATGGTTTTTAATAATTTTTCAGATTTGGGGCTTTAGGTTTCATCTTTCTTATTTTCCACTATGAGATTATATTGTGAGTTTTAAGTTTCAGTGTTTAGGTATTGTTATTTGTTTTCAATGATTAGGTATTATGTTTGTTGTTTTCAAAAATTATGAGATTTTAATAATTTTCAGATTTGTGATATGATCAGTTTCAGTGTTTAGGTATTGTTATTTGTTTTCAATGATTAGGTATTATGTTTGTTGTTTTCAAAAATTATGAGATTTTAATAATTTTCAGATTTGTGATATGATCCTTCATGTTTTCTCAGTAGCAAAAACACGAAAATTTCCCGTGAATTATATATTTCTTCATGATATTATGTTGGCTCGATGATGTTTGTCTTCAGGTGAGGTTGAATGTTCATATGTTCTTCGAGGTGTTCTTGAGGATCATAATATTAGATGAAAGGTAAAAGAATGTTGGATATTTTTTAGTGATTAATCCGCTTAGGAAAGCTATTCGGGTCCGGGTCCTGTTTGTTAATTCGGGTCTCATTTATTAGCATTTTATTTGTTTCCTAAGTTGATGGCTTAAAGTTTGGAAGGATAATTACAAGAATTAATTGTTATAAATGGAGGTTTGAAAAGTCTTGGATGTTAAAAGGAAGGGTCGACTTTTTTGGTAAGAGATTGATTGATTGTATTATAGGAAAGTTAATAGCACAATTAGTTGTACACTTTCCATATAGTCATAGTCAAATGTATTAACTATAATTGCTATAATTATGAATCTTGGTTTGGAAAGTTGTTGAATGGAATTGATGGTGGAATTGGTTTGTAAAGTTATTGCACTAATTTTAATACATTTTTAAAATTCTGATTTGTTTTTTAAATCTATACATCTAATAAAACAAAGTCCATGAGGACACTTGGCAATCCCACATTCATCCTCCAATTACATAGCCAATCAATTAATGCCAAGTGTCCCCATTGTGAGAATTTATAAAATTTTTCTTTTTTCTAAAAATCAAAATTCATTAATTATATTAAATTAGGTAATTATATTAAATTTTTAGGTAATTCATTATGATTTGGTCAAAGCTTCTCATTCAATTAATTAACTTCCCTAAAACAATTTAAACTCAAAATTCATAGAGAACATAATACAAAATAAATGCTATAAATACATTCAATTAATAAAGCTTCTCATTCAATTAACATTTAAACATAAAATTATTAATCATATATAAATACATTTATAAATTTATTTTTAAACATTCAAAATCAAAATTTAAAAAAAAATCCAGTTTTTAAAATTAATGACATTTAAACACAAAATAAATGCTGAATTATTTCATTTGTCACATTACTATTTTTAGCGTATAAATAGCATCTATAAGGTAATAGTCGGTTAAAATTATTGAGTAATGCTCCTTTTACTTATACATGGGTCACTTTAGATAATGTTCCTTCCTATTAAACACTTTGACCGAAACATTAATGAATGATTTTCGATTTTAAAAAATATTTATTTTTATAAAAACATTAATGACTCTTTTTTGACTTTTAAAAATAGAATAGTCATTAAATGTTTTTTATTTTAAAAAAAGTAAAAATTTGGATTATAGTGTTTAGGAAAGTTATTAAACACGTTGACCGAAACATTAATGAATGATTTTCGATTTTTAAAAAATAAATTCTTTTTATAAAAACATGACTCTTTTTTGAATTTTAAAAATAGAATAGTCATTAAATGTTTTTTATTTTAAAAAAAATTAAAAATCTGGATTATAGTGTTTAGGAAAGTTATTAAACACTTTGACCGAAACATTAATGAATAATTTTCGATTATTAAAAAATAAAAAATTTTATAAAAACATTAATGACTCTTTTTTGAATTTTAAAAATAGAATAGTCATTAAATGTTTTTTATTTTAAGAAAATTTAAAATATGGATTACAGTGTTTAGGAAAGTTATTAAACACGTTGACCCAAACATTAATGAATGATTTTGATTTTTAAAAAATAAATTTTTTTATAAAAACATTAATAACTCTTTTTTGAATTTTAAAAATAGAATAATTATTAAATGTTTTTTATTTTGTATTATCTCATTAACCACGAGATAAACCAAGTTATATCTGGATAATGGGTAAGCGAGCAACAAGCTGGATTATATTGTTTAGGAAAGTTATTAAACACGTTGACCGAAACATTAATGAATGATTTTCGATTTTTAAAAAATAAATTCTTTTATAAAAACATAGAATAAAATATGCTCGAAGTTTTTTTAGCGGGTCGATATGGGTAATGCTCATCTTCTCAGACGTGTCAAATTAAATTGTGAAATTTAGGTGGTAGTTAGTTTCTTATTTTCATTTTTATTACTTTCTTATTGTTGAATATGCCATAAGTCTATTTTTAACACATACCATTTAAGTCGCCTTATTCAGGTTGGATTGTATTTAAGAAACCCTGTATTCTCACATGGCCAGCTTTATGTCGCATTGTCAAGAGTTAAAAGCAGGGCAGGCGTGAAGTTACTTATACTTGATGCTGGTGGGAAAGTGATGACTAAAACAAAAAATGTGGTTTATAAGAAAATTTTCAGCGATATTTGAATAAATGTGTATTCGTTGCTTTTAAATTTTAATAAAATGTTTCTACTTTATTTTTCTTATACGTTATACTACTCCAAATAATCGTACGTTGTTGAACTGCGTGTCAACGCGGGCAAATATCTAGTACAATATTATACTTAATTCGGAAAATATTAATATTGCAGTCGACCATAGTGGCGTACCCATACTATAGTCAAGGTGGGCGGGCACCCCCTTAAAATAAAAAAGTTATTGTAATTGGTAAGCAAACATCCCAATCGTCTCTCTTAAAAGTTCGGTTAAACCCTGCGATCGACCCCTAGAATACATATCCTAGGTCCGCCACGACCACCCACCTTATGGTGGAGTGGTGCGAGGCTCAGTGATGGAAGATCTATGGCTGAAAGGTCACATGTTCAATTTTAAGAGCGTCGGGTTTTACCAATTATTCTATTGTCGTGCTTTTAGACGGGTGGATGATTGGGTTTTCCCCAGAACTGGTGGTTCGTGGGATGGGGCGTTTTATCCGTCTGGGTAAAGACCAGTTTGGACTCCTTTGGCCATTGGAAGCCGCGTACAGAATATCCGGCTTATGCTTGGTTAAAAAAAAAAAAAAGTTAATATTGAAGTCGCTATCATGATATAACTTTGCCTTTTCCCCGCATATTTGATTTGAAAGTGACACGGAAATTATAAACCGATCAATATTAAATTATGCCGATATTTAATAACGGTAACAACATAGGATGATTAGTTTAAAAGCAATTTGAAACTTTGGTACATGATTATAAAGAATTTAGATGGTTCAAAATTTGAAATTAGTATAACTAAAAATATATTTTAATCCCATGACTTAAGGTCTGAGACTAGTGAAGTATATGATTAGAGTGGTAAAGGGAAATCAATTCCATGATTTAAGGTTTATGTTCAATTTCAACGTAGGGTTGCTTTTGTGGAAGCCTGAAAGGCAGTAGTGCATAATCTCTAGGGTGATTATTGCAATAGTGATACCTAATTAACTTAATAATACATATTATATTAGGATGTTATTATTGATAGAGTTAAATGTTAATTTAGTCCCTGGGTTTTGTTAAAAATTGTCACTTTCATTCATATTTTTTTTTGTCAATTTAGTCCATGTGGTTTTATTTTTTGTCATTTTAGTCCCTGTGGACTAACAAGATTTGGATAAAAGTGGCAATTTTTGACAAACCTCAGGGACTAAAATGACAAAAAATGAAACCACAAGGACTAAATTGACAAAAAAAATTTGAATGAAAGTGACAATTTTTGACAAACCTTATGGACTAAATTGGCAATTAACTCTTATTGATACATCATTTCTCTCTATCTCTATGTATATTTACATAAGATTTTGTTAGTTGTTAAGTACTTTTGCCCTAATTCTTGTGGTATGATGGTAAAGGTAGGGGTGCAAACGAGCCGAGCCCGAGCTCGACCGGGCTCGAACTCGAGCTCGATTAAGTTATAAAAGCTCGAGCTCGGCTCGATTCGAGCTTTGTTTTCAAAGCTCGAGCCCGGCTCGTTTGTAATTTCTCAAGCTCGGCTCGGGCTCGGCTCGGGCTCGGCTCGTTTAGTATTTATTAGTTAATATGTTAAATAAAAATAATATAATAATAGTTCATTTAGGCTCGTGAGCTCGATAAGTGAAGCTCGAGCTCGGGGCTCGTTTACTAATCAACTTTAAATGAATGCTAAATATTATTAAATATTCAAAAAACTAATATTATACTAGGCTCGATAAGGCTCGACGAGCCTAACGAGCTTCACATGCTAGGCTCGAGCTCGAGCTTGATAAATAAACGAGCTTTGTTTTAGGCTCAAGCTCGGCTCGTTTCGAGCTTTTTGCCGAACCGAGCTCGAGTAGCTCGCGAGCTGCTCGGCTCGTTTGCACCCCTAAGTAAAGGTGTTATGAGTTCAAGCCTCATAAGATGAAAAAAAAAAATGATGAATCTAAAGGATGAGAAATTAGCCGTTCAAAAAAAAGCTATTATGTAGCTTTCAATACTAATTTGGGGTGACCAATTAAAGAAAAGTGTCTCATGGACCTTCAGCTTTGAGTGTTAAATAAGTATTGTACTTATAAATGAGCTAATAAGTTTTTTAGTTTTAAATGCGTTTTCAATGAGCACAAATTTTAAGTTTAAAACAAGTTTTCTATTAAAAAACACACACGCAAGCAGAACACATACATATAGCATATGTATATAGGCATTTTATAATAAAATATGCCCTCGAATAAAATGCGCTCTAGCCGTGGGTACTCCCCCAGCCACCCTAAGACTACACGGTGTGGTCAAGCCCCAGTGGCGGGGCGCATAGAACAACATTTGGCATCTTAAAAAATTTTGGGGCATGGAACAAGAACAACGGGGTGGTGGTGGCGTGGATAGTAGGTCTGTGGTAGTTTCAAGTCACCGTTTTTATATTTACTTTTTTTGAATTCGTGCTTTTGTGTTGTTTAATTAATAAGCCATTAAATTATAATAAAACCATCATTATATTAAAAATTGTGACACCTAGCAAACTCAGGTTAATAACTTTTATCAAACTTATAACTCTACCTTAGAAAAACATTCATAAAACATACTTAATTAGGTTAGTTGAGTCAACTTGATGATTCAGAGAATCATCAGGAGTCGTTGCGGTGATTAAGAGAATCGTCGGAAGTCGAGTCGATGGTCTGGGGATCATCGGGAGTCGGTTAAATACATATGTCCAAGGTTCGGTGATTCGGAGGATCACCGGGTAAAAACGCACACACACGAGTCTCGAGTCCCGTAAGTTGGTTAATTAACATAAACATGTTAGTTATCGAATAATAAATGTTCTACAACCATTATATAACGTGCCGATATGTGTATACGTGAATTTATGTGTTAGCACAGCAAACGACTCTATAGAGGCTACTAGCTTAGCTAGTGGTGTGTTTATGAAGCTATTAGCTTAGCTAGTGGTGTGTTTTAGGAGGCTACTAGCTTAGCTAGTGGTGTGCATCAGGGGGCTACTAACTTAGCTAGTGGTGTGCCTCAGGGCGACTAGCCGCCCCCAACAAAAGCTAGTCGCCTGTAGGGTGCCAGACGACTAGCAGCAGCTAAAAACACTATATTTGACTTGTTAAACATCATTTGTATAACTCGCCCCAAACCTCTCTCACACCATCCTTAACTTCTAAAACCCGTTTTTGCCCTAAATCTACCATTTCCATGATTAAAACATCAATTCCAAGCAAGATCTAAGGTATGTTATTCATCCTAAGCTCTTGTTAAGTTGTTATTTTGAACCCCAAAGGTCCAGACCTCATTTTATTAAGTTTTTATCCATGAAAACCTTTGAAAGATAGTTTTAAAACTAGATCTAACCACCTATATGGGTTTTTAATGAAAGATACAAACTTGAAATGGTTTTTAATGGTCTAAAACGTGGGAATTCTTGTGTAAATGTTATGTGATGATATGGATTAGTTGTTAGGAGGGTTATCTTAGGTTTTGATGGTTGTATGATGTGTTTTATGCATAATATAAGTTTTGACCCGTTTGAGGGTATTAGAAGGATTTAGGATGTTATGTAATGATTTGATGATTAGAACTTGTTAGGGATTATGCTAGAATGATGTAACAACACTTTGATGATGATTAGAATGTGTTTGTATGATGAAATCTGATTATTTGCCATTTAGGGTAAAGTTTTCATGCAATGATATGATGCTTCCATAATATTATTCCATTTTGGGGATTATTGATAGGGTTGGGTTGTTTGATGATTATGGATTGATTTTGGGTGTTTCTACATGTTTCAGATCTGATTTGGAAAGTTTCACGCGCGAAAAAGTAACCAATAGCCTGCAGGGGGCGACTAGCTTAGCTAGTCGCTTTTGTTGATGCTAGTCGTGTGTTTTAGTTTCCAGTCGTGCGTTTTGATGCCGGAAATGCGTTTTAGAACCCCGTAACATGTTTAGACACCTAGGAACATAAAGTAAACCCTGTGGCATGTCTAGGAGATAGGAAACCTCGTAACAAGTGTTATGACGTATACGTGCATTATGTGAGCTATATGCATGAACTTGTGAACTATTATTCGTATAAGGTGCATATCTATACATGCTTTAATTCTCACAGTTCTCACAAAAAAAAAAAAAAAAAAAAACAATTTGTATTTGATCTTTACACATATGACTCATACCTAAGTAACGTAGTTATGTTGATGATTTGATTATAGAGTTATGAATTACAAATTGTTTGTTATTTTACTTTTTATGTTGCGTATTACATGGACAAAAATTTCAAGCTTGAAATACCCTATCATAAAATGTTACTATGTGCAAAACTAATTAACCGAAGCTCTTTTTACATAAAGGACTACAAAAAAGGGGGAAAAAGAAAAAAAAAAAAAAAAGCAAGTTGCTTAAGTCGGATGATTTTTTTTTAGTATAGTATTTATTTATAAATAAATGTGAAATATTAGCTCCCAAGTAAGTTTCAAATGTCATAGAAAGTTTTATAAATTCCTTCCCAAATAATTTAACCCAAAAGAGTATACAAAGAGAACATCATAAATTGTTTAGACTACTTAGTTCCATGTGGTGTTAATTCTCTAATCAACCAAACATCAGTGCAACCCCAAATAGTGATCTACTTATCCATACGAAGATAAACCTCACCAAACAACTACAACAAGCTAGGTAAGATTTTAGCTTAAAGCTAAGTACATACACTAAATATTACAAACTAGTATATTAAGAAAAGGAAAACCATTGAATGCAGAACTCAGAAAATCTGATATACGGCTCACTTAAAACATATTATTGTAAACATACGGTGTCTCTATGGTTTTTTTTTTCTTTTTGAAAATTTCACTTCTTTAAACAGAACGAGGACCAACTAATCTCCAAAGCGGAGAAAAGAGGCCTCAAAACTTACAACATATGAAGGTTACACCAATCCTTCCAATCCATTTTTTTTCATTCTTTTTCTATTCCTATACCACAAATAACCAATCGCCTTAATATCCGATATGACTTCCATCACTTTCGTAGTATGTAAGATTTAACGAATTACTTCCCAAATAACTTACCAAAAGTTTTATCAATCTAAAGTTTAGAAGTTATGATTAAACGTTTATGGATTACTTACCTTTTATATTTAAATCATACTTGTCGAATATAATAACATAGACAGAGACATTTTGTGGTGCCAAGACATGTTACTTTATAAGACAAACCTCTCTTTAATTAGTTTAAATTATACTGAAAGGACAAAGGTGATGTCAATTGTAAAATACCAACATAAACATGCAATAGCAATTAATTATTAATTATGCCATGAATCATACCATACTTGTCTGCATATACTAGGGATATCTCTGTATATGTGCTTTTTATATTTTTGTATTCATATAATATATAATGGAATTTGTAATTATTCTTTTTCTATTATATAGATAATTTAAGTAATTTTCCACGTCTGCCCGCTATCTTGTAAAATTAATAATTAATTACGGGCGCAGCTTGTTGCCCGTCTGCCCGCTATCTTGATGTAATTTTCCACGGTTATGTGTTAATTAATAAAACGTTTTAAAAAAAAAAAAAAAATTAAGTAATTTGTTCATCGAACATTAACACCACTAATATACAAGTTACAAAAAATATACGTTTTTATTGGCTTAATTCATAGTTGTAAATAAAAATTCCTTGTTTCACGTAGCCATCTAAGGCCTTAGGGTATACTTTAACCATTTTAACTCCACCTAGATGCTACATCATCCATTTTTTCTCATTTGACTCCACTTCACCCTAAGGAAATGGCTTAATCTCATTAACTTCACCTAATCATATATTTTTAGTGGTTTTTGATTTATAAAAGGAAAAAAAATTAATGTACACTTTTAACACCATGTTAACATGTTAACACATAACCTCTTTAACACCTTTTAACACAAGGAGGGAGTGGTGTACAATGTAAGTTAACATGACATGTCACCTTTAACACCACATATGTTAGAGTATACCCCATGGCCTAATCATATTACTTTAAATTTAAATGAATATTTTAATACGTTATTAACCGTATTTCTCTTTTTCTCTCCCTATATACACACACGCTGTATTATACTTTTAGTGAACTATGTACAAGTTATATGGTTTGCTTAGACATGATAGATAATGGTTCATAAGAAATACCTTACCTTAAATATCATTAACACGTTTTGAGCGCACTATGGATTTCAATAGAGTTTAAGCGTGCTAGAGTGATAATAATACTTAGATGGGTAACCTCCTTGTGTAGTCTCTACCGGGCAAACAAAAACGAATAATTTCGCTTGTAGTTGGCACAATAGCCAATATAAGTCCCATGGGAGGCTGGATGCTACAACACATCTTTAAAAGAGAAGTGTTACAACAATTTACAAAAATTATTGATAATTATTATCGATAACAATATGCATCTTCGAAAAAAGAAATGAATGTTAAGATTATACACACCAAAAAGTTACATAAAAGATCAAAATTTTAAGAAAAACATTTTTTGGATTCTTAGGCTTATGGGTATGGAGACGTGTGCAACGGTAATATATGTCAACGGTTGTTTTTTTTTTAAAAATTATGTTTTCAATGTTAAATTTTATAATATATATACCCCAAATCAACCAAAATCAACCACATATCTCTACATTTTATACCATATATCTCTACATTTTATAAACTAACCACATTTTTATAAAAAAATCTCTATGGATCCCTTCCAACAATTCAACCAAAACCCAAATGAAAACCCCACTCACCCTTTCTCGACACCGGGTTACACGCCGGTAGTCGATCCACACATCTCACAAACCGTTACACCGATGCCGGCGGTAGCCCAAATGCTTCAAAACCCGGTCGCCTTTGCACAGTTAAACCCGATCGCATATATGCAAATGCAAAGCTATATGCAACAAATTCAAAGCTTCCAAAATACCCAACAATTTTCTATACAACCACAACCCAGGACACCTTTTGGAACATCCCAACCCGCTACACCTCTTGGGACATCCCAACCCGCTACACCTCTTGGACCATCTCAACCCGTAGAATCGGAGAATGAAACCGATGATGAGATAATTCCCGAAACCCAACCTACGCCACGAACCAAAGGCAAACGCAAAGGAAAATAAAGAGAACCAGGACCGGGACGTGGTAAACCACTAGAGGGAGCCCCTAGACCATGGTCCGATGTCGAAGAGGAAGCCTTAGCTAAGGCGTATGTCTTTGCTTCAACACGTGCCAACATCGGTAAATTATTTAAATTTATAGATATGTATTTTTTTTTCGAAATATATATGTGTTTATTTTTTTTCGAAATATATATGTTTATGTTTTATATTGTTGATGTTATTACTTAATTAAAGGTACCAACCAATCGATATCCCAATTATGGGATGCGGCGAACGAATACTTTCACAAGTTGATGCAAAGCCGCCCGTATCGAAAAAACGACGCTCTTAGCTCGAAGTGGTGAAAGGTAAATGCGGATTGTGGTAAATTCAGTGGAATTTACAACCGTATTAAGTCAAAGCCGCCTAGTGGTTGGAACGAGCAAAATATTTTTGAGGCGGCGTTGAAGAAATATAAAGATGAGACAAATAGATCGTTCTCTATGATACGTGCTTGGCAGGTGTTGAAAGATGAACAAAAATGGGGGGGGGGGGTTCGGAACGAGGTTGAACGGGCGAAAAGAAAAACTAAAGCTAAACAGGGAGGTCCGTCTGTTCCAATCGACATTGATATCAATGACGAGCCCGAGTTCGATGAACCAGAATTCATGGAGGAGCCACGCCCCATAGGTTTATAAATTTATAGTTATTTTTATATATAATTCGTTGCGTTTTCGTTATAGTATAAAAATATTTTAATGTTTATTATGTAGGTCGGGACAAAGCTCGAAAAGAGGCGGCGGCCGGGAAGAAAGTGGCAACGGGTAGCTCGAGCGGGAGCGCTTCCAGGCTTGAAACATTAAGCGCGCAAATGGAAGCATTCAACCAAGCTAACGAAAGAAAAATAAAAATCAAGGAAGATAAGCTTAGGTTGATTGACGAAGCGAAGGCGGTGGAAGAGTGGAAGATTATGTCCGCCGATATCTCGAGTTATCCCGAAGACAAACGCGCCGCGTTGAAAAATTTGCAAGACAAGTTGCTTAACAAGTGGAAATAGTTTTATATATTTTAGGATATCGTATCTTTTTTTTTCGGTGTGTTCGTTTTTATTTTTAAAATTTATCATGTCTTGTACTTTTTATTTATAATATTTAGTTTTTAATTTAACATTATTTTATTTATTTGTTAGTTTTATAAAAGTTGTTAAAATTAATTTTTATAAAAAAATAATAGTATTTAATGCTTGAGACATGGGTTTCTCATGTCTCCACACCCCACCCATGTCTCAAGCATATGGAGACATGACCTTGCGTAGGTGGCATCCTATGTGGCATGGAGACATGACCTTTCTCATGTCTCCACACCCCATAGCCTTAGTATTTGATGGAGAATAAAGACTTATGTAATTTCCCATATCAATAAGTTCTGATTCTATCACATTAGGTTCCCAAGTTTTTTTTTTTTTAATCGAATTTAGGATTTAATACGAGTTAGTTTTCTTTAAAAAAAAAACAAGAAGAAGAAACAATCTAAAAGTTAAAAAAAAACAATGTTTTCAGGATCAGGACCAAACCGGTCGATTGTACCAGGGACTATAGGCTTGGACGGTCTGGCTCAGGGGCGAAGGTTATAAGGGGCCCGTGGGTGCCCCGGCTCCTACCGTTTTTTGGCTCAGTAGTGGTAGGTTCGCGATTTTCGTATGTAATTTTTATATGTATTAGAGTTTGGTCCCCACGGATTCGTTTTTCTGGCCCCTACCGAATTGATTTTCCGGCCCCAACCAATCTTTTTTTGAATTTTTTTTATATATATACGTATTTCGATATAAAAAAAAATTGAAGAACAGGTTTATAGAAAAATTCTAAACTAGTTTTTAAACTTAAGGGGGCTTTTGTAATATTTAAAAATTGTTTTCAAACTTTCAAGCCTTGAGGGAAATAAGTTTAAACTTAAGGGGGGTGGATTTTGTAGATTTTGATTAAATATTAAAAAAGGAAAAAAAAAGGAAAAGGACCCGTTGGTAGTAGGCATACGAGAGAGAAAGAAAGAAACATTTCTATTGTTGTTGTCTGTTGAATTGCTAAAACTTCTATCTTCTTATAATGATGAAGCATCAAATAGTAATGCCGAATTTTACGGATTTATATACTTCTACTACTCAGTGTCGGCCTCGTAAAAAAGATCTTCATGTCATATTTGAACATTATTACCGAGTTGATATATTTACAACCACACTGGACAAACAAATATGAGTTGAATATTAGATTCAGTGAGCAAACTATGAAGTTGTTATTAAAAAGGAAAAAAAAAGGAAAAGGACCCGTTGGTAATAGGCATACGAGAGAGAAAGAAAGAAACATTTCTATTGTTGTTGTCTGTTGAATTGCTAAAACTTCTAGCTTCTTATAATGATGAAGCATCAAATAGTAATGCCGAATTTTACGGATTTATATACTTCTTCTACTCAGCGTCGGCCTCGTAAAATAGATCTTCATGTCATATTTGAACATTAGGGTTAGGATCAAATACACAAGACACTTTTTTTAGGAAGGGTGAGAAGGATTGTGATCCATTGATCATATATTTGAAGGGTTGAGATTAATTTGTTTGAAAAAAATAAATAATAAATTAGAGAAAGGGCATAAAAGGAAAACAACATTTGTTGACTTTCTCTCTCCACATGCAATGCACATGTCAATTCCCCCCATCATTTTAAAACGTCTATAACTTTTTCATACGGCATTTTTTTTCCAAAAAAAATTCACCATATTAACGAGCGTTTTTTTATCTTTAATATGAGTACCACATTGCTACATTAAAATTGAAAAAAAAAATCGTGCTAAATGGGTTTTTTTTCTCCGTTGTGTCTTCTGCACGTTCATTGTGTTATAGTATGCCCGTGTGCTTTATAAATATGTTATTTATGTTTTTTTAGTCTACACATGATTTAACTTTGTCCATTGTGTTTTTAGTATGCTTTTAATTGTGTTTTACGCAAATGAGTTTTGTATTTAGGTGTACATCGTGTTTTATTATGTTGTTCATTGTGTTTAAGTATATTATTCATTGTGTTTTACTCTTCTGTTCATTGTGTCTTTTATATGTCGTCCATTGTGTTTTATTAGACTGTTCATTGTGTTTTATACCCTATTGTTCATTGCATATTTAATTGGTACTCATTGTGTTTTACGTTATCTCCATTGTGTCTTACGCCACTGGGTTTTCAACTTTTTTTCCAAAAGTATTCGTTGTGTTTTAATCTTTTGTTCATTGTGTCTTTATTATGTCGTCCATTGTGTTTTACACAATTGGGGTTTTTAACTTTTTTTTCAAAAGTATTCATTGTATTTTAGTCTTTTGTTCATTGTGTCTTTCGTATGTCATCCATTGTGTCTTATGCAATTGGTTTTCAACTTTTTTTTTCAAAAGTATTCATTGTGTTTTAGTCTTCTATTCATTGTGTCTTTAGTATGTCGTCCATTGTGTTTTACTAGACTCTTGATTGTGTTTTATACCCTATATTTAATTGGTGTTCATTGTGTTTTACATTCCATTGTGTCATACGCAAGTGGGTTTTGATTTTTTTTTCAAAAGTATAGCAATATGGTACTCATATTAAAGATAAAAAGACGTTCAATTTTATGGTATAATTTTTTTTAAAAACGAATGACGTATAAAAAAGTTACGGGCATTTAAAAATGAAGGTGGAAATGGCATGTGACTTGCATGTGCATATGTTTTTGACAAAATTACCCCTCCCACTTGTTAATCCTTTGGACACATGTCATTTTCTAGTGGCTTCTCGCCCTTCTCATTTTTTGTAGCCTTTGTAGAATAACCCAACCCTTGAACATTATTACCGAGTTGATATATTTACAGCCACACTGGACAAACAAATAGATGAGTTGAATATTAGATTTAGTGAGCAAACTATGAAGTTGTTATCTCTTAGCTCTAGTTTACTTTCAAAAGAGATTAATGTTGATGACATTTGTCTTCTTGTTGAGAAGTATTATCCTAAAGAGTTTACAGAGCACGAGAGGAGTCAATTACCATATCAGTTACAAGATTTTGAAGCTGAAATGAAAATGAATACGCTAAGTGGTGTATCAACTCTTACTGATCTATGCAAAAGTCTTGTGGAAACTCATAAATGTGAGAACTACTATTTGGTTGATAGACTGGTTCGGCTAATTTTGAAACTTCCAGTTTCTACTGCAATAACAGAGAGGGGGTTTTCAACAATGAAAATATTCAAGAATCGCCTTCGCAACAAGATCTCGCGAATAGCTTGGTGATTTACATAGAAAAAGAAATTGCCGATATGTATGATTCGGAATCCATAATCAATTATTTCAAAGATCTTAAAGGACGCCGCGCTATGTTGTAAGGTACTCAACATTTCTCGCTCGCATCATCATAGTTATTTTAGGTGTTTGTTTAATTTCGAAATACTTTTTCTTATGTGTATTGTTTGTTTAATTTCGAAATACTTTTTCTTATGTGTATTTGTTTGATCCGACACGACCCGACCCGAATTGAATCACCGACCCGAACATATAACCCGAAACATAACGATAGGAAAAAAAATTGGATCTCGTAGTTTTCGGCCCCTACCACTAGTTTTTTCAAGCTTCGCCACTGGTCTGGCTCAAGGTATTAGAACCATTTTAAGGGTGGTCGGCCTAATGGACTTGGAACCGTGAGTCGAACCGGAAATTTGACGGGTTGAACTCGAAATTAATTCTTTATCTTTCAAAAAAAATATTTATAATATTTACGATGTTATCAAGTTTGATATTGTCCATTCTGTGTGACTAGAGAATCCGTAAGAATCCTAAATCAATATTAATTCGGTACGGTTATGAAAATATTAGTTAAAAATTCCCATGCAAAACTAGTTTGTTAAGACAAAGTGTGAATTTGCTCCGTTTTCTTTGACATTTTGACTCCAAATTTCCGCGTGTGCGAGAATTGCGTGATTGTCGGTAATTTTGACTTTCACAGTTTTCCTCAGGTACGAATGTTTGACTCCTGTCAAAAACAGGCCTTAGTGAGTAGTGGTCCAACTCAACATTTCATTAAGATGAGATAAGATTCTATATATATTTTAATTTACTAAATGATACTTTTGGTTAAAAAGGTAGCATTACTAAATTTTCATGTTCAAATGATTTATTATAAAATTAATATTCATCATAAGTATACAGGCTTACGGCAGTGCATGAAAGAATATTAATTGTGAATCAAAATATCACCTACCAGATTATACCCGGGAGCGTCCCGGATTGAGAAATTTAATATGATACATCAATTTTACATATGAAATAGACTGATGTATAACTCTAATATTAATATCTAACCTAAAACAAATTAACAATGTATAACTTCAATGCTAACACCTAACCTAAAAAAATGTAGAACTTTAATGTAACTCTAATATTAACACCTATCCTAAAGACTAAACAAATGTACAACTCTAACATACTAATATTGATACCTAACTTAAAACAACGTATAACTCTATTAACCTATTCGGCTCTGGTTGAAAAAAATTCATATTTACTGATTTAAACATAATTAGTGACTTGTATATACATGATTAATGTTTTACCTAAACACTTTGTGTTTTTTTTTCTGTATTAACAAAACTCCACAAAAAAAAAAAAAAATCTCCGTTTTTTATATAACACTATAGTACTCGTTGGAAAGATAATAAAACGCTCGTAATTTGGTGTAATTTTTTTCTTTAAAAAATCTTGTATATTAAAGATATTAACGTTTAAAAATTATGGGAGGAAACATGAGGGGGAAAAATCCAATTTTGTTTTTAAATTATTTTTTTCCTAAAATATCTCAATGCCACATGGGATGACACATGGCACACTCAAAGAAGAGAATGTCTATTTGAATATCATGTCATTAAAATGGTTTTGGTTTATTATATGTATAGATAAATACAAACACTAATTATATATATGTGTAAAAAGTGATGGTACAAAAATAGTTTCACGTAATGGCTTGTACTTTGGCCGCGTCTATGTCTCAGCTTGACACATAGTGCACGGTTTGTTTGGGTAGTGTTTTGAATGAAGTTTAACTTTCAGAAATAAATAAATAAATAATAGCCAATGCTATGTAATTCTAAAAGTTAAGTATCTTAAATTAAACTAGGGGTGCAAATGAGCCGAGCTACTCAGACTTGCTTTGAAAAAAAGTTCGAAATGAGCCAAACTTAGACGAGCTCAAGCCCGAGCCTAAAAACAAGCTCGTTTAGGAAAATAAACACTAGTCAAAGCTTTGCTTATCGAGCTTGAGCTGGTTCGCGAGCCTAAATGAGCATACTATTTGTCTAGTTTTTAATTAACAAATTATATAAATATATAAGTAATAATATTAATATTTATAAAATTACAAAAATAACTAAATTATATAAAAATAATAATTAAAAAATGAGCCAAACTCGAATTTGGAAAAACTACCTACGAACCAAGCTCAAGCTTGAGCTTTCAGAAGTTAATTGAGCTCAGACTCCCTCGACTCGTTTGCACCTCTTTATTTAACCATCATACATAGACCATCTCCAACCGTAATCTTTATATCTAGCTATAAAATCCAAAAATAAATTCATGCATCGGACATAATATGTGATACGTGACACGATTACATACGCATCTATTTTTTTTTTAATTTAAACTTTCATTCAAAAACGCCAAATCGGTCCTTAAAGCAAGGACCGAGGCACTAACCAACTACAACATATACGACTGGGACCGACACCAATCTTTCCAAACTATATTATTACATGTAGATCTATTCTTTAACCACATAAATGAAAGGGACTTCATGCTTGCAACTATATCCCTAATAGCCACCTTCTTCCCATTAAACGTCGAATCATTTCTAGCTTTCCAAAGAGACCACATCATCACTATCATCACACCATGCACAATTTGCCTTCTCATCTTACCACCCGTTACTTTTTTTTTACACTTGTAACAAATCTTTAATCTCAAACGCATATATCGGCTCCAAACCACACCATTTCCCAATACGCTCCCAAACATTGGTCGCTATAATGCAATCGGCAAGGACATGCATAGACGTATTCTCATGATAGTTGCACCAAACACAAAACGTATTAGGAATAGACACACCTCTTTTCACCAATTCTACCTTAGTCGGCAACCGATTCATCTTCGCGCGCCAAGCCTTAATCAAACACTTTAAAGGCACCCAAGAAATCCAATTTATTACAAACACATTACCGTAATCGTCTCCCTTTCCCATCAAATTCCTAACCGAATGTACTGAGAATTTCTTGTTGTTCTCCCCACACCACATCCATTTATCTTCGGAGCTAGACATCTTCACATCTTCAAGACGGACACAGAGCCGATCCATTGCAAGAAGTCTTCTTCCGAATGCAGCAGTTGACTCCAGGCCGCTTCGATTTGTACTCGGTCGTCAGCAATCTTTACCCAGTCCGAAACCAAACATGTTTTATTGTTTTCCAATCTGAATAAATATGGCCATCTATATTTTAATACACATTCACCCATCCAAATATCTAACCAAAATCACACACCTTCCCCATTTCACAGCTTCGACGTCACCAAAGTATGTAGATAAACATCATTCGCTTTTATAGATCCTCCCACTTTCACGATCATTTTCCAACAACCCACATCGCTTTTATTAACCGGAAGGACCTCCCAACTATTACTATTTTTATGACACGTATTAACCACCCTACGCCACAAACAATCCTTCTCTGCCCTATACCTCCAAACCCACTTAAAAAGGAGCATTTCGTTTATCTCTTTCAATATCTTGATCCCCAAACCCCCTAACTTTTTTGGCGTGGTAACTCTATTCCAATTCACCCAATGAATTTTATAGTTGTCACTCATCCCTGACCATAAAAATTTCTTCATTAATCGCTCTAAAGTGTCTATTGTTTTCACCGGGGCTTTGTATAGCGAAAAATAATAAATGGGAATGCTTTCAAGTACCGCCTTGATAAAGATTACACGGCCACCAATAGAAAGAAGATTAGCTTTCCACGAAGATAGCCTTGCTTCAAACACGTCAACCACCTTCTTTCAATTACAACATCTATTTATATTCGCACCCACCCTAATCTCCAAGTAATCGAAAGGAAAATCCCCTCGTTTACAACCCAAAACCAAAGCCGTATTGTCCATCTCACTTTCGCTAGTGCCGATCCCATACAAGTTTAACTTATTAGTATTAATTCTCAACCCCGAGAAAATGTGAAAACATCTCAAAATTCTCGCCACATTAACATCCGACCAATCACCTAAAATAAGGGCATCATCTGCATAAAAATAAATGGGAAATAACCGTACCATCTTTGTCCAACCTCACCCCTTGGAATTCCCCTATAGCTAGCGCTTTGTTAAGAACACATGATAGAGCTTTCATAACCACCAAGAATAAAAACGGAGACAATGGATCTCTTTGTCTGGGCCCTTTTTGACACTTAAACTCAAACGTAGGAGACCCGTTGACCAGAATAGACGATCTAGCCGACTAAAGAATCCCCATAATCCACATACACCATCGATTCGGGTAACCCATTTGCTCCATAATAGAAATAAAAAAAACCCAATTCACGTTATCATATGCCTTCTCAAAGTCTATCTTCCACAAAAAACGCTATCTTAGCTCCTTTTCAACCAAGCGATAACCTCATTCAAAATTAGGGGGCTATCCAAAATCTACATATCTTTAACAAAGATGGTTTGAGACTCGGAAATCACACCACCCATAACATTTTTATCATGTTCGCCAACACCTTCGATATCACCTTGCTTATCATACCAATGAGATTTATAGGCCTGTAATCTTTCATAGTAACCGGGTTTTTATACTTTGGAATCAGAGTAATGAAAGAAGTACTACATTCGGGACTTGTGAATCCTGTATCATTGAACTTGGTGAAAATATTATAGAAATCGGCCTCCAACTCTACCAAAATTTCTGCACAAAATGGAAGTTAAACCCATCCAGCCCGGGCGCCTTATCCTTACCACAATCGAATAGGCATTCTTTATTTCTTCCTTAGAAAACGGCCTCACCATGTCTTCGGTTTTATGATTAGACACTTTCTGAATCCCCTCGCAAAGAAGTTGAGGGATATACTTGGACTCCTCTGTGAAATGCCTTCGAAAATACTTTAACACTTCTCTTTTAACTATGTTCGGCTTCATCATCCACACTTCATCGACATCTATCCCCGAAATAGAATTCATCACCTTTCGCCCATTCATAACTCTATGAAAGTATGCGGTATTGTCATCACCCATCGAAGGCCACTTAATACGAGCTCTTTACTTTATATCTTTGTTACGTGCCGAGAGATCTCTTCAATACGACATTTGCTTTCTTCCAGAATCCAAAGTTCTTAGTCATTAAGGTCCATACTTTCCATTTCAAGATCCAAACGCCGAGTATCTTTTTGACAATTTTCCACTTCTTCATTCTCCTTTTGAATAAAACTTTGAATACCCAAAGTTTCTTTAACAACATCAACACATCCATCTTTTATACCCCACGAATTGAACCAAATGAAAGGTTTCGGGCCAAACTTCTTGTTAACCATGTTTATCACTAGAGAAAAATGACCCGACAACACGCTTCCGGCCATTTGTTACACATATCCATACACACCAAGATGCTATTGATTTTACTTTGTTTGTCACCCTTTCCTTTTCCGCCAAGAACGTATACTTCCTACCCTTCATAACATACTCAACCAAACCCGCATCATCAATAAATGAGTTGAAATCCATAGCGCTAGTGACATTAGAGGTTGTGTTCTTCCTTTCCTCCGAACTCCTAACCGTATTAGAATCGCCCAACAAAATCCACAATCCATCATGCTCTCGCATCTTCTCCTGAATCTCTTGCCACAAAAATCATTTCTGTACATTAGTATGAGGGACATAAACATTTATAATATTCATCTTCTCATTATTCTTCTTCATACTCCCATTGATCATAAGAAAATGTCGACTCTTATGAACATTTGTTTTCGAAAAAACCGTCGGGTCCCAAACACAAACCAACCCACCCGAAAGACCAACCGGGTCACTAACCTCATACTAGTATTCTCCATAACCACATAATCGGCCTATGGTTAACCGATCCAATTCACTTGTCTTTGTTTCTTGCATCGCTACGAATGAAATATCATGCTCCTTTTTCATACCTCTAACACATTCATCTTTTCCATCAACCCCTATTCCTCTAATATTAACACATAGGTAATTCATGATTTCACCACTTATACGCCTTCTTTAGAAATCGTGTCTCGGGTTAAATCTTGAAAGTCTTGTAATTCCACCCCCAATTTACGACTTAAAGTAACCGTGTTATTCACCTCTTCCTCAAAATGAACTCCCATCCTATTCAGTCTCCCTTTAATACCCTCACCCAAGTCCACCCCATTCTCATTAATTAAATTCAGACCCGGTTGTGAATTTAGATCGAGCCTATCCACCATGTTACCTTCGTTTAACATCATATCCTCCTCATCACCCTTCGACCCTTCTTTCTCCGTCTCCTCCATTGCCATACCTGTAAAATTCACCCCATTATTTCCATTGTTGCCCGGATTTACAAAGTTGTTACTCAAACCATCATTCTTCAGCTTCCTGTAATGACTCCGGAATCCCAATAATCGAGTTCAGCCCAAAGGATCGCCTCCTCAAGCCCGTTTCCCTTCTTTGGGCCTCTCCTCACTGCTTCCCGCTTTATCTTAGCCCAATCCATATTTTTTAAATTTTCTTCCTTTTTTCCGTTTGTTATTTTTAGCACACAAAAAATAGTAAAGTTTATCATTATCCTTATCCTTACTGCCATCTTTGGAAGGGATATCATCATAATTGCCTTCATAACTTTTTGGTTCAAAATTTGAATTGTAACTATTAATGGTATCCAAAATATTCTCCTCATTCAAAGGCCTTCCACCATTATTGTTGTTTCCATAATCTTTGTCGCCGCCGAACTCTTCACCAGATTTTTGATCTCCGGTCATGTTGTAATCAGTGGCCGGCCTAGAATTGTCAGCACTAGTAAACTCCGGCATCCAATCCTTGAGTTCTTCCATGACCCATACACGGTACCATCTCCCTCTCCAACATATCACCACATCTTCATTAATGCGATTACCTTTTCCTACCAACACCCCAATGTATCTGAAAGACAAATCCCCATCACTCGGATTGTGTTGTGCATGCTGAATAATCTTCCCAAAAAGGCCTCCTATGTCGTCCAATACCTTGTTACAAAGGACATGCAATGGGACTCCTTGTATCTTGACTCAAGTTATCCTCTCATACGGTAATGATTGCCCCATCCACCATTACACCGCTTCAAACACATCACCCATCGTCTTCGCCATATCAAAAACCCGTAAAACTCTCATCCTTCGTAGAGCATGTAATGAGAACAACCAATCCTCCAACATATTAAATCTTCACCTATTATCAATTACATCTTTCAATGTGTCCTTAATCAGTCTCAATTGTCTAAAATCCTTCACACGTGCAACAAACGATCTTCCTTGTATTTCTTGAAACGCCACAGTTTTTTTCTTAACCATCACCATCTTCTTGTCACACTTATACGTTTCACGTTCCGTTAACACCTCTATGAAAGAAACGTCTTCCTTCCTTGTCGCTCCTGCATGATCCCTCTTCGGCATTTGTCTTTTCTCATGTTCATCAGCCTTCTTTCTTTGTGGTATCTCTTGGCTTCGTATCCCCATCGGTAAAAAAAAAAAGCAATATTTGATTCCAACCAATTATCCCCTATTTTTACCTTCGACATTCTCCTCTGAAGTTCCTCTTTGTCTTTAACATTCTTGAAAGAAACGAATCCGAACCTTCTTCCGAACTTGTCACGTTTCCCTGCAATATAAATCCCCGCAATGACACCAAACTCTCTCACTCTTTCCGCTAAATCCAATCCGCTGCATTCTCTGGAATGTTTATTACGTAGAATTTTGTCCTCTTCCTTGTTGATCTCTGGCGCCGGTCTTCGTTGATTGTCTTGGTCGCCTCCTGCCTCCATTTGAGTTTTTTTTTTCTTCTTAAGTAAACCTTTGTGTATATGTACATCTAATAAATTTTCAGTTAGCTAATATAGAAAAGACATTACTAATATTTCAAAATTATTTATAAAATTGACTTTAATCAATTCTAATTTCAACTTTATACTTTTTATTATTTTATAATCTAAATATATATGTTTTCTTTCACATATGGATTATCATGCTTGATATTAATGGCAAATGATTAATTACATAGGTAGAAACAACATTTTATCTATATTTATAATCTTAGGGTGGACGGGGGCGCTATCCGAATTTTACTAAACTACCCTGATTTTTTACCAATATTGCACTGTTACATCACTTCGCTGATTTATTTTACTGACACAAATTTAAAAGCAACATTACCCTGAACTATTCAACCCATAAAAAACACCCCCCCCCCCCTCACACAAAACCCCACTCACTGTTCATTAACCAGAACCCGCAAATGCTTCGCTAGACTACTGCCCGTGCCACCAACAACAGTATGGTCGTGGATGTAATTATGGCCTACCCATGAAGTGCCCCGTGTGCCTTATATATGTTTAATGGAATATCCGAATAGGGTATAATGGTAAGATGTCTCCTTTTACTTGTCAAGAATTCAGTGCAAAGTACGTAGATGGGAACATGTTAACTTGTCCTTAATAAGCATAATATACATATATATAACAATATAAATTTCTATTAATATGCTACATTAATTGCTATCTTAAATATTCAGCCACTACATCGCCAAACTTTAATAAAATAATCTTGTCTTTATTTTAGTGAGGTCCAACAATAAATTCTTAAGATAAATAATTAAATTACATTGAATTGCATCAACTCGTGATATTCAGCCACAATCGACAGAACCAAATGATTGTGGGGGAGTCGGGTTCGATTCCCACGGTAAAAAAGCCGGTTCTCTTTTTGGGGGAGCCGGGTTCGATTCCTACGGGAGGCATGTGATGGATACCCCCACCCTTGTGGTGGGGTAGGTGGTTGGGAAGTGATGGAGAGACCCTTGACCCTTGTGGTTATGGGTTCGACTCCTGATCCCTCCAGGTTTTTACCGGTTCACTACCGTCGTGCCTTTGGGCGGGTTTGTGGGCCGGGTTTTCCCTGGAACTGGAGACGGGTGGGCCGAAGGGCTCTGTCCGTACGGACTAGAGGCCGTCTGGGGCCCCTTTCGACCATGGGGGCCGCGTACAGAGTACCCGACAATACTTTAGTTGATCGTTCAAAAAAAAAATGATTGTAAAATTAGCAACATGGTTAACAATAAAACAAATGATTATACAATTAGACAGGAACTAACTCGCTAGCAAAACACAATCGTTAATATTAAGAAACTAGTTGGTAACCCGCGCGTTGCGGCGGGTCTAAAAACTACATCAAATTGTATCAATTCATTAAGACGTAAAATTCATCGAAAACTTTTTATTTAAATGATATATTAAATAACGAATACTTGTAACAACATAAGATAATTATTCTTATCTCAACTAAAGTATAATAACATCCGTACGAATTATTGAAATAAATTGATTTTAGGTGGATTCTAGTAATAATCCATTCAACAACTCGTAAGGTTAGTTCCATAATACATTTATTCTCAAGACTACACTACCTCACACGTAACACTTTGGTCACGCCTACCACTTAACGATATATACTATTAAATGATACAAACAACTTTGCCAAATAACTTTACGTTTTGTTTCATACGTGACATACACACATGAATTCACCAAAGTTGCTCCATCTAATAAATAATAAGTAGGAGAGGGGATGTACAAGAGGATTTTGCATAGAAGGGTATTATTGGGAAAAATTTCATGACATTTTGGGTGTGAAGCACTAAACTTTTCATATGCCATCTTAAAAAACATAGGAAATTACTAATGTAGTCATCTCTCCTCCTTAATAAGGTAATTGAAATAAATTGATTTTAGGTGGATTCTAGTAATAATCTATTCAACAACTCGTAAGGTTAGTTCCATAATACATTTATTCTCAAGACTACACTACCTCACACGTAACACTTTGGTCACGCCTACCACTTAACGATATATACTATTAAATGATACAAACAATTTTGCCAAATAACTTTACGTTTTGTTTCATACGTGACATACACACATGAATTCACCAAAGTTGCTCCATGTAATAAATAATAAGTAGGAGAGGGGATGTACAAGAGGATTTTGCATAGAAGGGTATTATTGAGAAAAATTTCATGACATTTTGGGTGTGAAGCACTAAACTTTTCATATGCCATCTTAAAAAACATAGGAAATTACTAATGTAGTCATCTCTCCTCCTTAATAAGGTAACATAGATATAGATAAATAATAGCAGGTTTCAAATTAAAAAAGATAATAAAGAAATCATTTCCCAATATTTTTTAGAAAGATAATAACAAAGAAATAAATGACGGTAGCAACTTCAGCCTCATAAACAATCCGGCCTTAAAAACAAGACAATATTATTATAGTACATATTACTTGTATTTAATGCAAATCAATCTCTCTATTAGGCTAGATGGTGTGGAGAGCATCTCCTTTATTCTCCTCCAACTTCTCTAAATGTTATATCAGCACCACTTTATTTTTCTCTTTTTTTCCTCAAAGTTTGGAAATGGTTTCCCTTACTTTTTTTTGAACGATCAACTAAAGTATTGTCGGGTACTCTGTACGCGGCCCCCAATGGCCGAAAGGGGCCCCAGACGGCCTCTAGTCCGTACGGACAGAACCATTCGGCCCACCCGTCTCCTGTTCCAGGGAAAACCCGGCCCACAAACCCGCCCGAAGGCACGACGGTAGTGAACCGGTAAAACCTGGAGGGATCAGGAGTCGAACCCATGACCACAAGGGTCAAGGGTCTCTCCATCACTTCCCAACCACCTACCCCACCACAAGGGTGGGGGTATCCATCACATGCCTCCCGTGGGAATCGAACCCGGCTCCTCCAAAGGGAGAACCGGCCCTTTTACCACTAGGCCACATGATGATGGATAATGGTTTCCCTTACTCCTATTCCTTTTTTTATTATTAAAAGTTTGATTTAAAAAAACCAAGCCAATCAAAGCTCTTGGCACAAACGATGCCTTTTCACCGATCTCACCGAAATGTAATGGAGGGTTGGTATTACCGATCGACACTTCAGCCATGTCACACCACCGAGCCACCTCCCCGATTCCATACCAAGTAGTCTTATTAGGAGAATTATTTTCCATACTTACGATATTGGCTTTTCTATATATATATATATATATATATATATATATATATATATATATATATATATATATATTTTGCTAGTTTATTCTCTGACAGCGTTCCGGAATACACAAATCTAATATGAAATTATAAAATGTGTGTACTATAAAAGGAATATGCCGTTTTTTATATTATTATTATTTTTGAAGGATCAACACTTATATCTGTACAACTGTCACTTTCTCAGTACACTCTAAAGTTACTATGTGAATCCGAAAAAAAAAATTGGTATCAAAGAGTATGTCATGATGAGGATGTTGATGGTAGGTGATTCTTGTGTTTAAAGTGAGCATATGTTAATGATTGACATGCCTGTTCAATTTTCACCGAATAAAACAATCAATAAGTAAACAGTGAAGATCCATTTTAAAGATAAATAAACATGATCTAACTGATATCGACTAAAAAGATTGTAGGATAAGTGCTTGTGTAGTGGAAACGTTATACGGCATTTTAGCACTCAAAACGCCACAAAACACCCCCCCCCCCGTTATAAGGCGTTATAGGTTGATGGCGTTTTGGAGAGAACGAGCGTTGTGGGTTTGATTTTGATGAATATTACCGTTAAACCAACGGTCTAAAACTTAAAAAAAAAATCAACTTATATATAAACATACCTTCACACATACAATTCACACACATACAATACAAATATACACTACACACATACAACCTTCAACTCTCAAACAAATTCCACACACAAACAAATCACCAAAATGTCGTCCCTCCTCACTCCGATGACTCGTTTGTCGATCTATATAATCGGTTTTTTAAAGATGACGGCACGGAAGAGGATGAGGCCGTTACGAGTGCGGTTCAACTAGCGTCTAGCGCGGTGCAACTTGTAAGTACTTCCGCCCCACGGCCGATATTGTCTAGGAAATATATAGAGCGAGACCGTGTAGCCGCCAATGAGCGTTTGATGAATGACTATTTCAATGCCAATCGGTTTACGGCCCTGATTTGTTTAGACGAAGATTTCGGATGCGTAAAAACCTATTTTTGCGCATCACCGGAGATTTAGAGTCCGCCTATGACTAATTTAAGCAAAAACCCGACGCTAGAGGGTGTTTAGGATTCACCCCAATTCAAAAGGTCACTTCCGCCTTACGTGTACTCGCATATGGGAACACATACGATATCAATGACGAGTATTTGAAGATGGCGGAGAAAACCACACGCGATACCTTGGAGTATTTCTGCTACGGTATTTACAAATATACATATATTGTTTTATACATTAGTAGTTACATTATATATATATATATATATATATTTGATTTTTTAGGTATATGCCAATTATACGGGAAACGATACTTGAGAAACCGACATGGAGCGACCTTCAACACCTTTACGAAGCGCATTTAGAAAGACATGGATTACCCGGTATGATTGGTAGTATAGATTGTCGTCAATGGCGATGGTATGCTTGTCCAACCGCATGGCGAGGTCAACATACACGCGGTGACCAAAAGGGACCAACGTTGGTTTTACAAGCAGTTGCCTCACAAGACCTGTGGGTTTGGTCGGCCTTCTTTGGTCTCGCCGGGTGTATGAACGACATAAATACTTTCCAGCATTCGCCATTGCTAGAGTCTTACATTGACGGAACAATACAGAAAGCTGGGTTTTATGCAAATAATAATTACTACGAGCATGGATACTACTTGGCGGATGGTATATATCCGGAGTATTCAATGCTCGTCAAAACGTTTAGTCAGGCACAAGATGAAAAAAGGCAATATTTTAAAACAGTTCATGAGTCTGCAAGAAAGGACGTCGAGAGGTGTTTTGGTGTTCTTCAATCACGATGGCATTTTGTTAGAAATCCTTGTCATATGTGGGAAAAAGAAAGGATTAGGATGGTCATGTATGCTTGTATCATAATGCATAATATGATACTTGAAGATGAAGGAAAGACAATATGCCCAAACTATGTAGCAGAAGAAGATGTTCAAGGGACGCAAGCGACACATGAGGAGAGATTCCAAAACAGTTCCATGTTGCGTTCCAAGGATATACATAACACATTGAAGGCGGATTTGGTTGAGGAAGCATGGGCGATTCGCCCGATTCATCACAACCAAGAAGAAGAAGAAGAAGGAGAAGGAGAAGGAGAAGGAGAAGGAGAAGAAGAAGAAGAAGAAGAAGAAGAAGAAGAAGAAGAAGAAGAAATGAAGATGAAGATGAAGACGACGACGAAGACTAGGTTTGTAATTTTTTTAAGTATTTGTAACTTTTTTTTAAGTATTTGTATTTTTTTTAGTATTTGTAATATTTATATATTTAATGGAATATTTAAACTATTAAATATTATTATTTAAATAAGAAAAAGAATAATTAACCAATGATTACCCAATCATTTATAACCCCCCTTCCCACTACACCCTCTTTTTCCATAACCCCCTTCTATTACTTTTTAATATTTTAATACCCATAACCCCCTATAACCCCCCACCACTACACATGCACTAATAATTTTCCATGTCTTCAGACTATTTTCTCTAATTATATATAAGTTAAGTATCTGTTTCATTAGTCAACACATAAAAAAAAGTCGGTTTTTTTTAATAGCACTATGGTATTCGTTGGAAAAATAATAAAATGCTCATTAATTTGATGTATTTTTTTCAAAAAAAAAAGCTGTATAAAAATGTATTAATGTTCAAAAATCGTGGGAGAAAGTGCATGTGCTACGCATATGAGAAAAAAAAATATTTTTATTTTAAAATCTCATAATATGCCACATGGCACACGCAATAGGGGGAGAATGACCTCAATGAATGCCATGTTATCATGGGTGCTTTCCTTTATATATAGTTATAAATTATTGATTAGACTATGTGTCATGGGTTGCGAGTGAGTAGGCACGAACGGCCAGGTGATCCACGTGGCTCGCGAACACCACAACATACACGGGCGAATGTGGTCGCGAGCGAGCCCACGCTACCATGCTTGCGCGGGTTAGCAGAGGAAAAGTATCTGTTGGAGTTCGAAATTTTGACCGTTGGTGGTTGGCGGCTTATTTATTTTTAGAAACCTTTAAACATGTTATACATTATTATTTTTCAAATTTGCACTCACACTTAACAAAAAAAAAAAAAGAATGGAATGACTATTCTTCGTCCGAATATTTGGAGGAATACGATTCGATTATAGAAGTGGGCAGGATAACAATTGACTACTTGATTGCCCGGTCTCGAAGGCAACCCTTGGTAATGAGACAACTACCTCTTGATCGTGATAGAGAGATAGCAAACGAAACTTTGATACGACATTATTTTAGACCTGATCCTCTCTACAATGAAGAACATTGTAGGCAACGTTTTTGAATGAGCAGAAAACTATTTACTCGTTTATCAAATGATTTGTCACAGCGATATCCTTTTTATTTCAACAAACAGAAGATGCAAGGGGGCGACTAGGGTTCACCTCTTTACAAAAATGTACAGCCACTCTTCGACAACTGGCATATGGGTTTTCGTCAGACGCAATGGATGAATATATAACAATGTCCGAAAAAGTTGTGCGCGAGTCGCTTCATTTTTTTGTCAAGGTATATATATATATATATATAGGGAATGGATATTGTGAAAACCCTTCTTATTTAGTAAACTATGAAAACTCAATCTAGACCATTCATCTCATTAGATCAATGGATGGGATTTTATCATTGTACTTGATGCATAGAAAAACAATTTTTTATTACTAAAAAGCACATGCAAGGGTATTTTGGGTAGATAAATGTGTGTAAGACTTTCTTGTCATATTGTTTTTTCCAGTGCCATCACCTCTCTCTCCTCTCTCATCTTTCTTATCATATTTCAAACCCCAACACAATCTCTCTCCTCCCTCCTTCTTCTTCATCATCTTCAAAGAAATCATCAACCACCTTCTACACTAATGAAAAACAACAAGCATACACCTTCAAAAAAATCATCAACCACCACCACCGTCGTTCCATCTCTCTCTCAACAACCCTCTCTCGTTTTCGTCTTTATCTCTCTCTCTCTCTCTCTCTCTCTCGTCCATCTTCCCCCCCCCCCCCCTTCATATCCTTGGTGTTCTTCATCTTGTTGTTGAATGTTAGCAATATCCTTGGTGTTCTTCATTCTTGGTGTTCTTCATCAACCACCACCACCACCGTTCCATCTTCCATCTCCTCTCGCCTCTATCATTCCCTCCCTCCCACGACCTTAAATGTTTAGATCCGACGACATTGGTGATGATCTTCAATTTTAACAGGTATGTATGTGTTCTTGATTTGGGTTTTTGTTGGGTGATAACCCAGTTTTTTATTTGGGTTTTTTTTTTCATTTATTCAGTTTTATTATTTTATATAAGAAAATTGAAGTGGGTTTTGCTTTGATTGTGAAGATATTCATCCGTGGTGTTAGGAGGTGACCGATACGGTCAGAGAGGATGTCCAGTGTGTACAAAGAAGGGGTTGAAGGTGTTCTTTGTGGTTGTGTCCTTAAACAAGTTCTTTGTAGTTGTGTCCTTAATGTTGAAGTTATTTGTCAGAATATGTAACATGTGTTATGTTTTATAGATGTTCTTTTGTAGTTGTGTCCTTAATGTTTGGTCTGAACCTGTGGGAATCAGCACAAAAAACACTGTTATAATTTCTGTTAATACGTGTTATTGTTATGGTTGTAAGCTAACATGTGTTAAGTTAAACAAAAGAGTAAAATACTATGTCAGTTTGAGATGTGTGATCACATGTGTTATCCTTGTGTATGCAAATATAGTAACATGTGTTAACCTGGTAAAAACCTTTAAACCATGTTTGTGGTGATTAGAGTGAGACGTGTATTAACAGTTGTTAGTGCTTGATATATGTATTAACACGTGTTAACCTTGTTGACTATGTTGGCACGTGGATTAGAGTTAGACATGTATTAACAGTTGTTTATAGTGGAATAGACTAACACGTGTTAACCACGTTGACTACGTTGACAAGTGGATTGCACGAGCATTGTCATTTTTTCGAATTGACTAACAACTGTTAACTTATGAATAACATGTGTTATATATAAAACCCTAGTTGAGGCATAAGTTGACAAAGTTGGCCAGTCGAGGAATAAGTTCTTGTCAGTTTTGGCAATGACTAACAACTGTTAACAAGATAAAACAAAGTAGCAATTTACGCAACCACATACAGCCTAGATTCCAAAAGGGACACCATGGGCGTCGCATAGTTTAACTTATACATAACAAAGGTTTTAAAAAGATCATATGCACTAAGTAACCGCTAGACGCAAAAAACATGGCGACATAGATACCCAATTCATATGAAAGCCATACAAGAACAAACAGCTGTGTTATCACTGCCGTTAAACTTAACCTGTGGGAATCAACACAAAAAACACCGTTGTAATTTCTGTTAACACATTTTATTGTTGTGGTTGTAAGCTAACATGTGTTAAGTTAAACAAAAGAGTAAAATACTATGTCTGTTTGAGATGTGTAATAACAAGTGTTATCCTTGTGTATGCAAATATGGTAACATGTGTTAACCTGGTAAAAACCTTTAAACCCCTACCATCAAAAAAGAGTAATACTAGGTGTGTTTGTAAGGTGTGATAACAAGTGTTACCCTTGTTGTATTAACAAACTATTAACACACGTTATTACAAAGTATCATTACAAACTATTGAACCACACAAAAACCTACCCATGACATTCAAATGAACTGCATGGAAGGTTAACATATGTTAATGTTGCATAAGAGGTTAACATGTGTTATTTGGTAACATATGTTAAACTTATGTTTATTTTGTCAGCTTTTTTTTTTGTCTTGCTTACCCCCTATAGTTTTCATATCATAAGTTTACTGAGAAATAAAGCACACAAACGATTAACACACGTTATTACAAAGTATCATTACAAACTATTAACCACTTTAACAAAATAAATCTAGTAACTCTATACATTGAGTACAAAAAAGAAAACGTTATTAAAAAGTTTTTCTACATATTTTTCTCGGCTTCCTTCGACTTCGTTTGTTAACATATGTTAACCATTGGGGGTCTGCGTTATCAACTGCAAAACAATAGATGAGATATTAACTGGTGTGACCAACTCATCATCTAACATACTAAACAGGAGTAACACATGTTAGTCGGGGCCCATATGTGAACATGTGTTAACAAACACAATTGTGGTACAAAAAAACATACGTTGTATTGTTTAACGGGGTGTAAAATACCAAAATTATACCGAAAGTAAAACACCAATCTATGTGATGTCTTAACATGTGTTACCACCTCATTTGACTAGCTTGCTGACCATACACATAGAAACCTATTTTTCTAAACATCAGGTTAACATGCGTTACAAAATCATAATGTGTGATCATGACTTAACAACACTGATTTAACTTGTACTACAAAATCGTCATTTGCCTAGTGACGTAAAAAAGTGATTTATCGCATGTTAAGCCCAAAATCCAGTAGTATAGACTTTTACCCAAATCATCATCTGGTGTTGTTTAAACAAGGTGTAAAAAACCAAAAGTATACCAGCAGCAAAAACACACAACTATGTGATCTCTTAACATGTGTTACCACCCCATGCGTCTAGCTTGCTGAACATGCACATAAAAATCTATTTATCTAAAAGCATCAGGTTAACATGTGTTACCACTCATACGTCTACCGGCTGACATATGAGTTGGTATGAACTCATATCTAAAAACATATCTAAAAACACAAGAACAAACAGCCTGGTTTGGTAAAAAAAATGTGGGACCTCAACGGATAATAAAAATCTACTGAATCCTTTTTGTGTTTGTTAACTGGGGTGAAAGAAAGAAAAAATCTAATAAATCATATAAGTGAAACAAAAAAACATCCACCCCAAACAAAAACTTTAAAAGTAGGAACAAATGTTGAATTCCGAGAAAAAAACACTACTAAGACATAAAAAGAGCAAGGTAGACAAACCCAGGAAATCATGTCAAAGAACCTACATAAAATCCGAGGGCTCACAGAAAAAAAAAATTAAAAAGGTAAAAGAAAACAAAAAAACAAAAATTTACCTTCATCTTCACCATGTGAAGACCCGTCAAACGCAAACGATGATGGCTGTCCATCTCCGACCTCTATATATGAAGACGTAGGTGTAATAAATCATTTAACAGATCATGTATTTAAAAAAACCGGAAGAAGGTATAAAAAAGGCTGTGAACGAGACGAACACAACTAGACACACCTGCCACGGTAACATCTACAGCAAAGTTGTTGAGTATCAAACCACGAGGAGGAGATGAAAATGGCTGGGAACAAACTAGAAGGTGGAACCTCTATGTTAAACTCCATGGGAACAAAAAGTGAGAGAAAAAAGAATGAGATATGAATATTTAGATTAGATTTTCATAGGAAAGTGGTGTGGGTTGGTGAGAAAGTTATTCAGGGTACAAACATGGGTGGGTGTGCTTGTGATGTGACCTTTTTGTACTTGTATGGAAGACTTTCTATGGGTTGAAAAGATGCTATGTGTCAAATTACCACACTACCCTCATTCCATTATTAAATTGATTTTTGGTTGGGGTGATGTGGCTTGATTGTAGCCACACAAAGGGTTTCTAAGGTTTACCCTCTAACTAAGGTTTTCTATGGATACTTATACTATATATATATATATATATATATATATATATATATATATATATATATCTTTACATAAGGATCCTATTTATTTACTCACGAAGATATTTGCGTAAACTAACATTGTTTTGATATCCAACGCATATACGAGGTTTATGGTAAAAAAACATCGGTTTCCCGGAATGCTTGGTAGTCTCGACTGTACTCATGTTGGTTGGGTTATGTGTCCTACGGCTTGGCGAGGTCAGTTTCATCGAGGTGATCACCCTGACCCGAGTATTATACTTGAAGTGGTGGCCTCGCATGATCTTTGGTTTTGGCATGCCTCTTTTGAGTTGTTGGGTCAAACAACGACCTAAATGTTATCGTCCTATCACCTATATTCGATGACCTCATCGACGGGATTGAGCCGGCCTAATTGTTTTATACTAATAACGTAAATTTCAAGTACGGCTACTACTTGGTCGATAGTATTTACAACGAATGGGCGACACTTGTTCAATCTTATTCGTCTCAACTTGAAGATAAACACAAGTACTTTACAAAGAAACAAGAATCGGCAAGAAAAGATATTGAAAGAGCGTTTGGTGTTCTTAAAAAAATTAAGTTGATTGCCAACCCACTAAGGTTTTGGACACGATAGAAAATAATGGAAGTCGCCTACACTTGTGTCATTTTACATAACATGGTATTGGAGGACCAAGGCATGATTATTTATTAAAATTACCAAGGTGATGTCGCACATGCTGAATCGATAATCACTAATCTTCAAAAACTCGACAACATAAATAATATCAAGAACCATGAGATACACGTAAACCTTTGCCATGAATTGGTCGAGCATTTATGGGCTAGACTTCCCGATGATCTTGTACTAGATTAGTTTTCTTTGTTATAGTTTGTATTATTGTTAATATTAATCAAACATTTTCTATTAATTTTACTTTTGTATTAATATTACATTATACAAAACTACATCCTGCTACGACTGTATCCAACATTAAAAGTTTTGTCCCCATAACTCTCAAAATTGAAAGTGATCAATACGCTTCTTGGAGTGAACTGTTTAAGATCCACTGTCGTGCCTTGTACTTGATCACCTTCTACATCCAAAACCCACCACCCTACCCACCTCAACACGCGCCACCACTATTGAAGAAACAATGAGGCTTACTTATCTCAACTGAGGTGTGTATTGTGTTGAACTCGTGGTCACTGCAGAGTAAAATCTTTTGCTCACACTCGAGGCTGGAACTGTAACCTAAAAAGAAAGAATGTAGTGGGTCGTACGAAAGGAGACGACTGCTAGGTAATCGTTAGATTCCAACGTACAGACACAAAAGTGGTGTTGGCTTGCTCGGTGAAATAATTCATGCCCATCCGAGGAGAGGATAGCTCCTTTATATAGGGCATGAGTGGGCCTAACATCACTAACCCATAACCTCGACGATGAGCATGGGCCGGGTTATGGGTCTGCTCCTTTCGACCCAATTAGTTAATATCGGGCCGAGTATTTAAGATAGTACTAATTGTAATAAGTGCTGAATAGAGATAAAATGTGTACCGCCCTGCCAAATATCCACGTGGCGCGAAGGAATGGCTGCAGGCAGATCTTCTTCTGACATCGTCAGTCTGTTCTTTGTGGAAGACGGCTGATGTGATGTCTGACGTAAAGCTGAACAGTGCAGTATGGTGGGAACAGGGGGCCTGTATCGTCACTATTGGTGAACAGAGTTGTTGGGCCAGCTCTGCCACGCGTCAGCCTGTAACTGGTCTGCGCAGGACCTTTGCAGTGACACGCGAGGAGCCTGCGTAGATGCTTTTCTTCTGCATGCTTGAGACTCCAGTCTCCACGGGGCTTTGTCACCTTTATCCACTTAGCGCTGATAGGTTATCCCACGGGCTTCTTATACTTTTAAACTATGTTGTGGGGTAGGGTCCTTATCCGCGCTAGGATTTAGGACCATATCCCTTCAACTATCTACCCACGGCTGCCATGGCCCTACACCCACAAACGATGTTGCCAAAACCACGACATCACCTTCCTCGTCTACACCACCCTCCCCACCCCCTGAAGACACCTGGGGTAACACCGCTCAAGAAGCTTGGACCACACTTGAGGGCTTGTTTCATGACAACAAAAGTGCTCGAGCGATATATCTTCATCACAAATTCTCCAATACTAGTTTATAGAGCATCCCCAACATGTATGCATACTACTAGGAATTGAAAATCTTAGCCGACCAATTAGTCAATGTTGATGCTCATGTTTATAATGACGGTCTTGTCCTTCAATTACTCGCTGGCCTTACAGAACAATACGAGGGCATCACGACTATTTTACAAGGGCGGGAGCCTTTAACTTGTTTCTTTGTCGCTCGTTCAAAGTTACTAATGGTTAAAAGTCGGAAAAGCCGGAGATGCAATCTACACTTCCAAACAGGCTAGTACAGCCCTCAACACCACCCACACCCGAACCTCAAACACCTGTTCCGATGACCGTCAGCGTGGTCGTGGTCGTCAAAACTCTTGGGGTCGTGGCAAAACCTTTAATAATGGGCAGCCCTCACCTTGGAACCCTTGGGCCTTTCTTGGCTTATCTTCCTGGAATGGCCCACCTTCCTTTAATTCCCAACAACCAAATTAATGCCAAATTGGACCAGCCCACCCTGTCCCTACCCGACATCAAACAACCGACCCAATCCTCCATCTAACGGAAGTGGCATACTCGGGCCTCGACCGAACAGGGAAACGTGGCGTATACACCGACTGACATTGAACATGCTCTATACACCATGTCTCTCCAACAACCGGATCTAGTCGGCTACATGGATACCGGTGCTTCTTCAAACATGACAAAAGAACGAGGTAACTTTGACTCGTTTAATAATAATTGCATTGATCAAAAAATAATTGTTGGTGATGGCACCACCATTCCCGTATTGTGACAAGGCAATCAGACCCTACCCCCACCTTTTCCAACATTTAAAATTAACAACGTCCTTTAGGCTCCAAAACTCATTAAAAACCTTATTTTTGTCCGTCGTTTTACAACTGATAATTATGTTTTGGTTGAATTTGGCCCATTTGGTTTTCTTGTGAATTACTAAAAGATCTGAACCCCTATCATCCGGTGTAACAGCAGCGGTGACCAGTATCCTCTGTTGCTTGGATCCGACACTTCCTCACCATCCACCTTTGTTGTTATTTCCTCGCATCTTTGGCATCAACATCTTGGCCACCCTGGACGTCCATCTTTGCAACATTTAAAATCTTCTAGTTTTATTATTGTTGGACCTTTGAATAAACATGTTTATCAATCTTGTGTTTTTGGCAAAAGCACACATTTACCATTTGATGCTTTGTTTGATAAAAAATTTGCTCCTTTTGATATTTTACATAGTGATTTATGGACTTCCCAAATTTTAGGTTCCGAAGGTCATAGATATTACGTGTTGTTTCTTGATGACTTTACAAACTTATTGTGGACCTTTCCAATCTCTCGTAAATTCCAAACCTTCACCATTTTTTGTTATCTTGCAAACCAAATTAAAACACAATATGAGAGACCCATTAAAACCTTCCAATGTGATAACGATAAGGAATACGTAAATTCCTCGTTTCATCAATTCTTTTCTCAACAAGGGATGCTCTTTTGCCTATCCTGTCCCCACACCTCTAGTCAAAACGACAAGGCTGAGCGTAAAATTTGAACCATTAATAATATGATGCGCACCTTATTGGCCCATGCCTCTCTCTGAAACACCTTTCGACACCATGCCTTGGAAACTGCTACATATATTCTAAATATACTACCCATCAAAACCCACCACAACAAAACCGCCACCGAATTACTTTACCATCGCATCCCTTCTTTCGATCACTTACGTGTCTTTGGATGCCTTCGCTATCCTCTGATACCGACCACCACCATCCACAAACTAGAATACCGTTCTCAACCTTGTGTTTTTTTGGGCTATCATACTAACCACAGGGGATGCAAATGCTTCAATCTCCACACTCGTCAAATCATCATCTCACGCCATGTGGCTTTTGACGAGACGAATTTTCCATTTGCCAACGCCATTACCCCACCCCAAACCTACTAATTCCTCACAGACTTCCCAGCTCACCTATGGCCCTACATTAATCCCAGACCGCCCACCACAACCCATCATCCTTCCCCTACCCCATCGTCTACCCGACAGACAACCCCAACCCACCCTAACACTCCCAACAGTCCACTCCCTTCCGCATCTAGCCACAACCCAATCAATACCCAACAACCACCCACTACAGCCCAATCACCTAGGACTACACCCACAGCTCACCCCCCTCAATCACCTACGACCCACCAACACCATTCGGCCCAACAACCTTTTGCCACCACCAACAGCCCCATAAACCAACTCGGTACCCAACTATCCACCTATATACACGCACCAACCCCGATTCCTAACATACGAACCATGCAAACACGTGCCATGGATGGAAATTTTAAACCGAAACAAACCTTTAACCTCTCCACCACCACTATCATTCCCACTCCCAAATCCCCAACCGATGCCTTGTCCATTCCTGAGTTGTATGATGCCATGACTAATGAATATAATGCACTTATTCAAAATGAGACTTGGGAACTTGTTCCTCATCATTCAGACATGAACATTATTCGTAATATGTGGTTATTCAAACATAAATTTAAATCAGGTGGCACTTTGGAGAGATAAAAGGCTAGGCTTGTGTGCGATGGTCGATTACAACTAGTTGGGATTGATTGTTGTGAGACATTTAGCCCGGTTGTCAAACCGAAAACTTTTCGCAATTTCAAATTCATGGTCAATTCATCAACTAGACGTGACAAATGCTTTTCTTCACGACCACTTACATGAGACTGTTTATATGTATCAACCAATGGGGTTTCATAACAAACAGTTTCCTTATCACGTCTGTCGCCTTAAAAAAGTCTCTCTACGGTCTTAAGCAGGGCCCACGAGCCTGATATCAACGATTCACAGACTTTGCCTTGACTTTGGGATTTCTTCAGAGTAAGTGTGACCATAGTTGTTAAAAGCCATCGCCTCTTGTGCCTAGGCCCATTTTTAGGCGAGGCGATGCATTTGTGCTTTGAGTCGAGGAAATTGCGCGTTAATTCTTCAGGTGATCGTTTAGGCACATATTTCAACTAGATTTCCAAATTCCGGAGAGTTTCCGGCCAAATTCGTTAAATTATGGCTAGATTATAGCCAAATTTCTCTTTTTATTTAAGGAAAACTATTTCTATACAGTAATACATCAATATTTTAAAACTTCTGATGCTAACTAGATGAAAAATAGTATTATCTTAATATATTTTTACTTTATTTTCTTTGTATGCTTTTTTTTTCTCAGTCCCTCGCTTTTTTTTGCGCCTCGCGCGTAGGCCCCAGGTAAGGCCTATGTGCCTTGAGTGAACCTAATGCCTTTGATAACTATGAGTGTGACGCGTCTTTTTCCCCTTGGACTCGGGTGATGATACTGCTTTTCTACTTCTTTATGTGGATGATATTCTTTTGGTCTCCTCGTCTAATGTTCTTCGCCTCAGACTCATGGCTCATCTGGCACACGAATTTGCCATGAAGGATTTAAGCCCATCTCAGTTTCTTCTTGGGTATCTCTGTCACCCGTCAGCACAACACTATCAGTGGCGGACCCAAGAATTATTTTCAAAGAGTGCGATCGAGAGGTTTATCCTAACTTTTATGAGGTGCGGTCAGAATTTTTGCCTACAAATTACTCTAATTTTTTTCAAGGGGGGCGCCCGCCCCCTTGAACTATACCTAGGTTCGCCTATGACACTATGTTTCTTACTCAGTAAGGTTATTCTCGGGACATTATTGAACATGAAGTTATGTGCATGCGTCACCCAGTCGCAACTTCAGTTAACACGCACTCCAAGCTCAGCTCTCACCGTAGGGATGATTTCGTTAATCCCACTTTATTTCGTAGCTTAGTTGGAGCTCTTAAGTACTTAACCTTCACTCGTCCTGATATTAGCTACAACACTATTCAGCAGGTTTGCATGCACATGCATGCTCCTAAGGTTCCTCACTGGAATGCCCTTAAATGCATCATTTATACCTACATGGCATTAGTTCGTATGGTCTCACCCTCACAAGTTCAGCTGCTCTATGTCTACAGGGTCTATACAAATGCAGATTGGGTTGGTTTCTCAGACACTAGGCGTTCTACGAGTGGTTACCGTGTGTATCATGGTGACAATCTAATCCCTCGGTCCTCTAAACGCCAGGCCACCTTTTCCCAATCCAGTTCCGAGGTAGAATACCGGGCTGTTGATAATGTTGTTGCCAAAATTTGTTAGTTACGTAACCTGTTACTTGAGTTGTTTCACCTACTATCTAAGGCTACGTTAGTCTATTGTGATAATGTCAGTGCCATCTACTTGTCCGGCAATTCAGTTAAACGCCAACATACAAAGCACATTGAACTGAATATTCACTTTGTTCGAGAATAGGTCCAACGTGGTCAGGTCCGAATTCTTCACTTTCCATCTCACTACCAAGTCGATGATATCTTCACTAAAGGTCTCCCGCGCGTGCAATTTGACAATTTCGGATCCAGTCTCAACATTCAACCCCCTCTTGCTTTGATTGCGGGGTGTAATAGATAATATTATTATAGAACATATTATTTGTAGTTAATGTAAATCAATCTCTCTATTATTATTAGGAGAATTAGTTTCCATACTTACGAGATAGGGCTTGTGTGTGTATATATATAGATATATATTAGTCTGTGTATAGTGGAAGGGTTAAAGGGCGTTTTAACCCCCAATAGCGCCAGGGAACACCGCCCCCAGGCGCTATGAGGGCGTTATGGTTGTGATTGTTACCCACATAACGAGCGTTATCTTTTGGAAAGTGTGGATTGTTTGTTTTTCACCGTTACAAAACGGTCATGTTTAAAAAAAACTATTTAATTCACTATATATATATAAACCAATTCACATTTACAAATCAACACACCAACAAATTCACACACATACAATTCAACTTGATAAAAAATATACACACAAATTACCACAATGTCGTCTCCTCCCTCTGAAGACTCGTTTACTGATCTTTATCAAAGGTTCTTTTACGACGATGGCGCGGAAGAGGAAGAAGTCGTTACTAGTGCGGTTACGCTAGCGGCGAGCGCGATGCAACACCTACACAATGCGGTCCCACGACTGACATTGTCTAGGGAATATATACAACGAGACCGTGTATCCGACAATGAGCATTTAATGAATGATTATTTCAATGCGCATCCGCTTTACGGCCCTGCTATGTTTAGGCGAAGATTTCGGATGGGTAAAAGTTTATTTTTGCGCATTACCGAAGATTTAGAGTCAACATACGACTACTTTAAGCAAAAACCCGACGCTAGACGGTGTTTAGGATTCACCGCAATTCAAAAGGTCACTTCCACATTACGTGTGCTTGCCTACGGGAACACATACGATATCAATGACGAGTATTTGAAGATGGCGGAGAAAACCACACGCGATACCTTGGAGTATTTCTGTTACGGTAATTTACAAATTTAAATTTATTTATAATTATAATTATAATTATAATTAGTAGTTACATTATATATATATATATATATATATTATTTTTTTAGGTATATGCCAATTATATGGAAAACGATACTTGAGAAACCCGACATGGAACGACCTTCAACAACTATACGAAGCGCATTTACAAAAAGATGGCATGCCCGGCATGATTGGTAGTATAGACTGTCGTCAATGGCGATAGTACTGTTGTCCAACCGCATGGCGAGGTCAACATACACGCGGCGACCAAAAGGGACCAACCTTGGTTTTACAAGCAATTGCCTCACAAGACTTGTGGGTTTGGTCGGGCTTCTTTGGTCTCGCCGGGTGTAATAACGACATAAATACTTTTCAGTTTTCGCCGTTGCTAGAGTCTTACATTGGCGGAACAATACCGAAAGCTGGGTTTTATGCAAATAATAATTACTACGAGCATGGATACTACTTGGCGGATGGTATATATCCGGAGTATTCAATGTTCGTCAAAACGTTTAGTCAAAAACAAGATGAAAAAAGAAAATATTTTAAAACACTTCAAGAGTCCGCAAGAAAGGACATTGAGAGGTGTTTTGGCGTTCTTCAAAGCCGATGACATTTTGTTAGAAATCCTTGTCGTGTGTGGGAAAAAGAAAAAATTAGAATGGTGATGTATGCTTGTATCATAATGCATAATATGATACTTGAAGATGAAGGAATGGCAATATGCGCAAACTATTTTCCGGAAGATGATGTTCAAGGGACGCAAGCGACAATGGAAGAGAGATTGCAAAACAGTAGCATATTGCGTTCCAAGGATATACATAACGCGTTGAAGGGAATTTAGTTGAGGAAGCATGGGCGATTCGCCTGATTCAATACAACCAACAAGAAGAAGAAAAAGAAGAAGAAGAAGAAGAAAACGAAGAAGACGGCGACGAGTAGTTTTTTTAAGTATTTGTATATTTTTTTTTAAGTATTTGTAGTTTTTTAGTATTTTGTATTTTTTTTAGTTTGTGTAATTTTTTTATTTAATTAAATATTATTATCTATTTAGTATTATTATTTAAATAAGAAAACAATAATCCATCCATAGTGGTGGAGTGGTGGAGAGGCCTTATGTTCACTTAGGTGATCAAGGGTTCAATTCCCACCTCCAACATTATGGTTTGGTATCCGGATGAAGATCGAATACGGGTGGCGCCGGTTCCCAATCATTTATAAAGCCCAATAACGTCTCTTCCCACTACACCCTCTTTTTTAATAACGCCCCATAACCCCCTTCTATTACTTTATAATATTTTAATCCCCATAACGCCTCATAACGCTTTTCACTACACATGCCCTTAATACCATCTTTCAATTTGTTTGCATCATATGGCGTTTGCAATGTCGGCCACAAATATTTAAGTTACAAACTTACAATGTCGCTCGCTAATGTGGAGATGAAAATTCTAATTGCCAAAGTTGATAAAAAAATTATTGATCTAAAAATAGTTGTAAAAAGTTCTTTGGAATTATTTTTTCCATAACTGTAAAACTTTAATTTATTTTCCTTTTCTTTAGTTTTATTCACAAAGGATAGAGACACAAAAAGCAATCTATGAGAACAAGATCGTTTTATTCGTTTTAATGTCTCAAAGAAAACATAAAAAGGATAGATCCGTTGTATACAAAAAGCATCCTGTCGTTCCACATCCAAAGAGAAAAAAAAAAAAAAAAAAAAAAAAAAAAAAAAAAAAAAAAAAACTTATAAAAGTTGTAACTTTTATATATTCATGCTAGAATAATACCAGATTACAGAAAAATATTTGTTGTATGTGTTTAATTCACATAAAATTTATTATTATTATTATTATTATTATTATTATTATTATTATTATTATTATTATTATTATTATTATTATTATTAGATATGGATTAAAACGACATATGCAAATATATATAGGTAGATAACAATAAATTCAAGATATGTTGTCTCGTAATATATCAATTCAAATCAATGATCTATAGATCAGGTGGTAGAAAGACTTGAGTTCTTCCTAGGAGACTCACGTTCGATCCTCATCTGTATTAAATAGTGAGGAATGTGTGCGCAATGATGGTGACAAATCCACCGAGGGACGTTCGATCTTGAGTGTCACCTCGGTTTTCATCCGACTATTACGAAAGCGATGCAGCTCGTGTGGAGGCAGTACAGTTTCGGGGGAACGCCACCAAGGCTGACAAGCCGGCCTGGATCTAATAGAACATTGAGTTCGTCCAGTCTTGGTGGGGTGACAACTTTAGCCGACATCATGACAATAGGTCACTCATAAGAAAGTCACCGTTCAAAAAAAAATAAAAAATCAAATCATCAATGTAAAAAGGTCCAATATACGAGTAAATAAATGGTTTTATACATAACTATATACAAAAACATAATTTGTGTTCTTGAATTTTTCATAGAAAAATACCTTATGATAGCTTTAAGTTTCATAAAAATGTACAAACGAAGTCATTTATTGGGTGAAACGTGCAAAAACTCGGGCTTTCCTATTCAAAATTGACTTTGAAAAAGCATTTGATTCTATAAGTTGGGCTTTTGTTGATTCGGTTCTTCAACAAATGAACTTCCCGGGGAAATGGAGGACATGGATTAAGGGTATCTTCGCATCATCACGGTCTTCGGTATTGGTTAATGGATCACCGAAAAAGGAATTTCAATGCCATAAGGGGCGTTAGACAAGGCGACCCGCTCTAACCCTTTATTTTCATTCTCGCCATCGAAGCATTATCTTGTGTCTTGGTCAATGCCTCTATCGCGGGTACAATCAAGGTTATTCCATTGTCGAACGGGGGGCCCTCTATCGCCCATCTTGTCTTTGTGGATGATATTATGATCTTGGGGGATTGGTCGGAGCAAAATGTCAAAAACATTCATAGGCTCATGAGATGCTTCTACATGGTCTTGGGCCTTAAAATAAATATGAGGAAGTCAAGCTTCTATGGAATCGGGTCCTCTCCGGCAGAAAACGAGTCAATGGCAGGTCTTATTAAATGAAATGCAGGTTCTTTTCCATTTACTTAATTGGGACTCAAGGTGGGGGGTAATATGAACAAGTATAGTAATTGGGCGCCAGTGATCGAAACTTTTGAAGCACGATTGTCCTTATGGAAAGCCTCTACACTTTCTATTTGGGGGGGGGGGGGTTCACCCTGATCAAATCCGTCTTGGACTCACTACCTTTGTACTACTTCTCGCTCTATTGTGCACCGAGGAATGTTATTTCAAAGCTTGAAAGGCTGAGAAAAAGATTCTTCTGGGGTGGGTCAGAGGGGCATAACAAAATGAGCAGGTAAAATGGGATAAGGTGATTGATAAACCGGAAAATGGGGGTTTGGGCGTGGAGCTACAACTTGGAACATGGAAGTCTTTTAGCTAAATGGGTGTGGAGATACAAGTCGGAACATGGAAGATTATGGAGGAGAGTTATCAATTGCATTCACTTCAATAAGAAGTATGGCCGCTTTCTTCCATCAAAGAAGGGACTGTCGGGGGTTTGGGCGAACATTGCTAAAAAAGAGGTTGAACTACGGGTACGTAATATCTTTTGCTGCAGCCTGATCAAAGGGGAAACAAGTAATGAGAAGGCTATCCAGTTCTGGACAGACCTCTGGTTAACAGATGACACTCTGCAGAATAAATTTCCATCCTTGTTTGCGCTAGAAAAATACAAAGGATGCTTGGTTCGGGATAGGATTCGCTCAACGGATGCTAGGATGATTTTGTCATGGGATTGGTATCGTGTTCCTGCTTCGAGCCAGGAGCTGTTGGAGATTCACAACATGCAAGCGCTGTTGTCCAATCTCCATCTTAATGACACCGAAGACAACTGGAAATGGTTGGCAGACAATAGTGGGAGTTTCTCAGTTAAGTCGGTTCGAAAGCTTCTATCGGGTCAGTCCAACTCGACACAATCCCCTCAGTTCGAATAGAATAAGTGGGTTCCCAAAAAGATTAACATCTTTGGCCGGATAGCAAATATGGATCGCATACCTACTCGGGCGGCCCTTTCGAAAAGAAACATTAATATACCCAACATCTTATGCCCATTTTGTAACGACAGAGAAGTAGGGCTGGCATAACAGGTTACACGAACCTGTTAAGACACGAACACGAAACTTGTAAACACGAACACGACACGAAATCTAATCGTGTCATTTTTTTCAAACACGAACACGAATCTGTGTATTACAGGTTAACACGATAAGACACGATAAGGAACACCTAGTAAAATAAGTTAACAAGACAAGACACGACAAGACACGACAAGACATGATAAGAAACACGATAATGCACGATAAGACCTGTTAAGACACGTACACGATAAGACACGAACACGAAACAGGTAAACACGAACACGACATGAAAATTATCAGGTCTTAACGTGTCAACCTGTTATAGACACGAAACCTGTTAAGGCCAAACACGAAACCTGTTAAAGTCGTGTAGGTTCGTATCAGGTTATCGTGTTAGTGTCTAAATTGCCAGCCCTACAGAGAAGATACCACGGAACACATTCTCACTTCGTGCCATGTATGTTCTATCGTTTGGCAAATGATGTCAAACTGGCTGAATATCCCCCCCCCCCATTTTCGCCTTCTCAGTCGATGACCTGCACCGACTTCACAAACATTCGGCCGGATCAGAGATCAAGAAGAAGATGACATACACGCTTATTCTTATAGCCTGCTGCTGGTTATGGAAGCTGCGTAATGAAGTTTTCTTCTCAAATAGAAGATTGGACATTGCGAAACTTTTGGCGGATATAAATAGTTCAAGCTATCATTGGGTAAAATATCGGGCAAAATTGTATGATGTAGTAGATTGGTCAAGTTGGTGTGCTTTAAACTTTGTATAATCTTTATCTCGTCTAGCATCTTGCTAGTCTTTTAATAAAATCCGCCGTTAAAAAAAGTCAAATCATAATATTTACTTAGATTAACAATATGTTAATGTTCCTATAGAATATTATCCGGTGCAGTTATAGTTATAACTTTTACTAAGATTAACAATATATTTCTATAAAATATCGCTGTAGTTTCTTCAAATAACAAATCAATCAAAATTATTACCAAATAATATTTGTCTAATATTTTATTTGTTTCCCTACTTTCAATCAATTAGTTGATAAAAAGGCAATAATTTACTTTTGTAAAACTTATTTATTTATATGGATGAGGCTTTATAAAAATAACCTTAATATAAAAAGTGTAAGAAAGAATAAGAAGCTGACGCATGTCACTAGCTAAAATGGTATTATTGTTCAACATCATAATTGTTAACTTTTTTCAAGTTTCACCCACATTTTTAAAACGGCCGTAACTCTTTCATATGAAATTATTTAAATAAAAGTAGACCCTAAAAACAAAGTTTTTATCATCTTTCATTTGCAACACCATAAAAACAAGCAAGTTATGCATAATAAAACACAAATTATACATGATAAAACGCAAGTTATACCAGATAAAAAAATGCAAATCATATATGATAAAAACGCAAGTTATAACAATAGGGTATGCAAATGAAAGATGATAAAAAGCGTGTTTTTATGGTGTATTTTTTTTTAAAAAAAAAATTATGTCGTATCAAAAAGTTATGGACGTTTAAAAAAAGGAGGCATAACTCAACAATTGTAGGTTGTATTTTGCCTTTCCTTATCTTTTAAAAATCCAACGTATATATTCACCCTTTTTAATCCTATCCATTGATTCATTTAGATTAAAAACCAAAATATTTCTTATCTTCTTTATGTTAAAATGCTTTTTACCGTAAACCTTTTCTACTTATATAATAATCTTAAAACTAATTGTAAAAATAAAATATGAAAAATTAAATTATCAAATTAAAAACTAAAATAAAAACAAAAGTATATATAATAACTTGATAATTAAAAAGCACAAACCCTTCTTAATTTTTAAATCACTTTTAGTAAAAATAACAAATAGAATGACGATAAACTAAGAAATACAAAGTTACATTTAGGCACACTTTTACGTATCCGTATCTAAATTGCCGTTGAAAAAAGCGCCATAGACGACCAAAAATCCAAATATTTGTCAGTCACATTTCCACACCCAAAACAACCAAATCACACCAACTATACAACTTATTATGCACTCAATACAACCCAATAAAACAAAACAAATATTAATCTATTAATACATGATCTGGATTTTCCTCACAAGAATCTTAGCTGGAAACACTCCTCAATGCTCAGAACACTCACATCACTTTCAATGCAATCACTGTATCATCTTAGGCTAATAATGTAATTTCACACCCATCTGCAAAATCTTACAACCATCATGATACATTCAAAACCCTTCTTTTGTTCATACTCACTCAATCATAACCCCTGTTATGCTAACATGAACCCCCCTAACAAAATGCTCATTTCCCTCTTCCTCTTGCTAACATGCGCCTCCACCACCTTCTCCACCGTCATCCACCACCACCACCACCGTCGTTCTCTCCACCAACCCTTCTTCCCTCAAGACCACCCTACCCTCCCCCCTTCACAACCACCAACCACCCTCCCACCGTCATCATCACCACCATTACCACCACCGTCATTAAACATCCCATTCCTATCCACACCACCTCCCACCACCACAACGCCACCAGACGACCAACCCTTCTTCCAAACCTTCCCATCACCACCACCACCTCCGTCGTCACCCACCACCACCACCGGACTCTCTCTTCCGGCGAACATCTCCTCCCTTAGCCTCCCTACATCCCCAAAACCCAAACACCCGTCGTCTAAACTCATCCCCGTCGCTATAACTCTCGTCGCTGCCGCTCTCATCATCCTTTTAATCCTTTTATTATTAAGGATTAAAAAACGTAATAAACATCACGACGATTGTCACTCTTTCAGTCCTGAAAAACCACCTATTAATAACTCCGTATTCACCACCACTATTAATAATAATATCGGAACCAATAGTTATAACCGTATCCCGAAACTAACCCGACCGTCTCAAACCAGCTCCGAGTTTCTTTACCTTGGTACTCTTGTTAACTCCCATGCTAATAATATTAATAGTTCTACTAAACATGATAATAATAATAACGATAATAATAATAACAGTGACGACTCACCGTTGCAAAAAATCGGTTCACCTGAGCTACGGCCGTTACCGCCGTTAAGTGGTAACAGCATTGGAGTTAGGAATCAAACGGTTATGCAAAATGTAGAAAACAGTGGTTATGGGACGTCTAGAGATGAAGATTCAGAAGCGTTTTATTCTCCTAGGGTTTCTGTTACCGGTTTAGCCGGTGGTAGAGCGACGGTGACTGGTAACCGTCGGTCGGGTTCGACGTCGTCTTACTCGTCGTCGAGTTCTGGGTCTCCGGCGAGGTCTATATCGTTGAGTATATCTCCGCCGGTTAGTTTAAGTCCTAGAACTTCGAGGATGAAGTCGCCGGATCTTGTGGCTATTCAGACAGCTCCGCCGCCGTCACGACCGCCGCCACCACCTCCACCGCCGCCGGTGAATGTGTTTACAGCCCGTTCGCCGGAAGTTGGGTTGAGTAAGGATAGTTTTGAGTCGTCGCCTCGACTGTCGAATTCGTCTAATGATCAGAACTTAATTCCGATGAAAATACCTCCGCCGCCGGTGAATCCGCCGGAATTTACGCCTCCGGTGACGGTGAATAGGTTGAATCCACCGGAGTTGATTAAACCGTCTAGACCGGGTTTAAGTACTCATCAGCCTTATGTGTTTTCGGTCGAGAGAATGCCGGAAAATCAAGTAAATGATGAAGCGAAAACCGTAAAGCCGAAGCTAAAACCGCTGCATTGGGATAAAGTGAGAGCAAGTTCTGATCATGAGATGGTTTGGGATCATCTTAAATCCAGCTCTTTTAAGTAAGATATATAATATGTTAGTTAATAGACTCTTTACTATGTGTTATTGTTTGTGTTTTTTGTGTGAATTTACTTATGTTATGGTTTGGGGATATTGGTTATAGGTTGAATGAAGAGATGATTGAGACCTTGTTTGTTGTAAAACCGCCTAATACGAGTAATTCGAATGAAAAATCGCCTGTGAAACGGCCTATTTTTCCTTCGGTGGTCGACCAAGAAAACCAAGTACTTGATCCGAAGAAGTCACAAAACATCTCGATTGCATTGCGGGCGCTTAATGTGACTACTGAAGAAGTTTGCGATGCGCTTTTGGAAGGTACATTTCATTGTTTAAATGAACATTTAATATTTGTCATAATGTTGTAGATAATTACTAGTTTTGTGTTGAATTATGTTTTTAAATAGGTAATGTAGATGCGCTTAGAATTGAGCTTCTTGAAAGTTTGTTAAAGATGGTTCCAACGAAAGAAGAAGAGCGTAAACTGAAAGAGTATCGTGATGAATCGCCTTATAAGCTTGGTCCGGCTGAGAAGTTCCTGAAAGCCGTGCTTGATGTGCCTTTTGCGTTTAAAAGGATTGGAGCAATGCTTTATGTTTCCAATTTTGATTCCGAGGTTGAGTACCTTAAAATATCGTTTCAAACTCTTGAGGTAAATACAATTGCCCTAGCTTACTTATATCGTATTCAAATAGGCATGCAAATAAACCGAACGTACATGAACATGGCTTGTTTGCGTTTGACCGTTACCCTTAACCAAACATTCACTTAAACAAATAGATTTTCTTCATTCATTTAGTTAGTTTATGTTCATTAAGATTCTACATAAATATATACATAAATGAACATAAATGGGCACCACTCAAAAGCAAACAATATTCAAATTGAATTCTTGATACCATTAGTCATTAAGAAATGATTTATATCTAACTTTTTAAAAATAAACACTGATATCCAAATTAAAATGTAAAAAGCATCAAGTTGTGTTGAATGAATATATAATGAACATAATGGACCTTAATAATGGACGTAAATTAACTATTGTAAAGGAACAAACGGGGCATGTGTTGATGTTTGCTATTTTAGTTAAAGGAACAAAATTGTTTGAACAAGCGATTCGTTGAACTTTTGGTTCGCTTACATGCCTAATTTCGAAGTGTTTTCCCAACTGTTGAATGTAAACAGGCTGCTTGTGAAGAGCTTCGAAACAACAGAATGTTTCTAAAACTTCTAGAAGCTGTTCTCAAAACCGGAAACCGTATGAACATTGGCACAAACCGTGGCGATGCCCAGGCATTCAAGCTGGACACCCTCCTCAAACTCATCGATGTTAAGAGCGCTGATGGCAAAACAACTCTTTTACATTTTGTGGTTCAAGAAATTGCTAGAACTGAAGGTGCACGGATCATAAACCCCGCCACTAACCAACCCGGTCTTCAAATAATCTCAAATCTTTCGTCGGACCTTTCAAATGTTAAGAAAGCCGCAGCCATGGATTCCGAGGTTCTTAAAGGGGATGTTGCAAGACTCTCAAACGGGATCGCTAACACTATCGATGTCGTTAAACTGATGGAAAGCACAAAGTTTTCGGATTCATTGAGCGCATTCTTGAATGTTGCACAAGAGGAGGTGAAGAAGATTCAAGTCCAAGAAAGTGAAACTCTTTGTTTAGTGAAAGAAATCACTGAATACTTTCATGGGAACTCTGCAAAAGAAGAAGCTCACCCTCTAAGAATATTCATGGTTGTGAGGGATTTCTTGACGGTTCTCGATGTGGTCTGCAAAGAAGTCGGGATGTTGAAAGACCGGACGATGGTCAATTCGGTTCAAAAGTTTCCGGTACCAATAATTCCGGCTCCGGTTTTTGATGGATTTCATGGAAGGGGGCAGTATAGTTCTTCGGATGATGAAAGTTCGTCTTCTTTGTAGGTAGGTATCTATATTTTATAAAGATAAATGTTTAGATGATTTTGGGTACATTTTGAATGTGGAAAGAACAAGATGAATTCCCTGTAAAAAAGTTTGCATCTGAATTAAGTTCTAATGGTTGGTTATGAAGAACTCATTGCAATATTTGTTGAAGAACATATGAATTACAATGTGATCCATGTAGACCAAGGTTGACAGGTTGAGTTGTTTAACCTTAATATCATCATCATACTAAGTTAATCCCATCAATACTCAGTTTAACCTTAACATCTATTCTATTTATATAATAAAAGAGTAGACTCGGGTCGAATGGAGGCCCTAGAAAGGGTCCTCATGGATCCAACCGAGAAATGGAGTTCCGAATTTTACCTATATAAACTGTGTTTTTTTTTTCATTCTCCTTTCTCATAACTACCCAATTTTTCATATGAAAGTTTGCTATCCTCCTCCTCCTTCATTCAACCCATATCTTTTTATTCACCAAAACCGATTTAACATCTTCGATCGTGGAAGCATTCCAAGTTGTAAGTATACCTTTACCACGTTTATATTATTTTGTTATGTTATGTTATGTTATTGTTATTACCAAGATATAATATTTATAATTCATTGTTGTAATCTGATGCTATAATTTTCGATTGTGGTTATGAAGATTTATGCCTAGATTGTTTGATTATTTGCATTGTTAATGTTTGAATCGAGTATGATTGTCTTGTTCTTCGGATGTGTTTAAATATTCATATGTTCATCATGGTGTTCTTGAGAGTCATATTATTTTGATCGAGATATAATATTTATAATTCATTGTTGTAATCTGATGTTATAATTTTCGATTGTGGTGAAGATTTATGTCTAGAATTGTCTGATTATTTGCATTGTTAATGTTTGAAACGAGTATGATTGTATTGTTCTTTGGATGTCTTTGAATATTCATATGTTCATCATGGTGTTCTTGAGAGTCATATTATTTTGCTCGAGATATAATATTTATAATTCATTGTTGTAATCTGATGTTATAATTTTTGATTGTGGTTATGAAGATTTATGTCTAGGATTGTCTGATTATTTGCATTGTTAATTTTTTAATCGAGTATGATTGTATTGTTTTCGGATGTCTTTGAATATTCATATGTTCATCATGGTGTTCTTGACAGTCATATTATTTGATGTCAACCGAAATGATGTTGGATGTTGTTAGTGGTTTAATTTGAATATTCAAAGATTGTTGTATGTTGTTAGTGGTTTAATCATGATTGATATGTTTCTTAAGTTGTTGCCTAGAATTGACTGATTATTTGCATTGTTAATGTTTGGGCCGAGTATGATTGTATTGTTCTTCGGATATGTTTTAATATTCATATGTTCATCATGGTGTTCTTGAGATTCATATTATTCGCTGGAAGAGTAAAGATTGTTCGATGTTGTTAGTGGTTTAATCTGCTTAGGAAATCCATATAGAACTGGGCCATGTTTTATTGTTCGGATCTTATTAATTGTGCATTAATCATGATTTATATGTTTCCTAAGTTGTTGCCTGAAAGTTTGGAAAGAAAGTTATTATAGTTAACTGAGATAATGGTATGGTTTTTGAAAAGACTTGGGCGCTAAGATTCTAGACATAAATATCCAACTAATAATGTTCAAATAAAACCGATTCAAGATCAATATGTTGTATACCGGTATAAAATATGGATTTTTTACAATAATATATACACATTGATTCAACAGTTTCCTAAAATATATATAGTATATTAAAAATATTTGAACTTCACGATTTAAATTAATAATTAATACGACCATATAAATGTCGATATTCTTACCATATTTTACCTTCGACAAATCATCTACACAATAATTCGAAAATGATAATAATACAATATTTAATTTAGATGAAAAAACTAATATTTTAATTATTATTAATTTAAAAATCGTATCTATTTTAGGTAATTGTTGTAAAAAATTAAATTCATTTATTAATAATTTAAATATCATGTATATATTAGGAAATTGTTTACCTAATTTCAATCAAAATTAAATTCATATAGTAGTTTCAAAAATTGAAATTCGTTAAAATTTTTAAATTTTTCGTTTGAAAAATATTTAAAAAATTTTGAAAAAATATAAAACGATTCTAACATGTTTAGTCTGTGATATTGTATATTATCTTTAAATGTTAGTTTGGTAATGAATAAATTTAATGAAATTAATGTGTTTGGATTATAATATTATTTATGTTTAAGTTGATGTTTATGTTGATTTGGATTTAAAATTCAATAAACATAAAATATCATTTATTAACTTAGCTTCAATAAACATAAAATATAATTTATTACACAACGTTTGTGGTATAAAATACATTGGTTTTTTAACATTTAATGTGTAGGTGGATTTTTAAAAATATTTTAAATATAAATGTTATAATATTATGTTTACAAAGATTTGTCCCTTACTCAATTGTCATGAAATGCTAACCAAAACATGATTGCAATTAGTTTGCTAATTTTAAGCATTGTTGACCAATTTAAGTCAAAGAATTGAGCTAAAATTGTAATTAATAGATATTTGTGTATTATTTAACATTTACCCACATTCAATTGTTAATTAATGATAAAGAAATCAATCATTCGATTCTCTATTAATTAGTAAATAATAAACGTTATAATGGAAATTTTGTCACAAATTTAATAAGATAAATACGATACTTAATTTAGTAATAAATGTAATTTAAAGCTATTTAACAATTTCCTAAAATATGTACTATATTCAAAATAATTTTCAATGATATTTCTTAAATTTTATCACAAATTTATGAGTATCTTTTTTACTTGACATTTTATCTTTTTTTTTTTTTTTAACTTGTGTAGTACAAGAATAATGACGGATTGAAGATATTAGTATTACTTATATCACATTTAATTGGGACGGATTAAAGATTTTAAGTATTGTTTACAAGGAAAATTTTGGAGGTTTATGAACAATTTATGTAACTTTTAATTTATATTTTTTTATTTACATAATATAGAATGTATTAATTTAGACATTTTACGGTTTTAATACTTTGTTCGATACACACAATAGTATTATGGTAATGGGGTTTAGTCGAAAAAAGTTTTAATCATTCAATATCTTTCATTTCTTTAATCGTATTATATTGTTTTGTTATACAATGCGAACATTCGGCCACAACGCTTGCTACATGGGTAAATTCATCAGTTATTTATTTAATTTAATTTTTCATTTATACTCAACTTTATTCTTTTATTACCGTGATGCATTCTTTAGCATTAGTAATTGTTTCGTTTTAAATACTTTATTTTTAACTTGCTTGTGAATAATGCCACCTGGTGATCAATAACGAGTTTTGGTTTGATATGATCAATTTAATTGTTTACGACAAACAACTATATTGTTTAAAACTTTTAGCCCATTTTGCTTTCCACAATTGAATTCTTTGTTAAAACTATAAACTTCAATATATGGGTTTTTTTAAACGTATAATACAATCTTTATAGAAATTTGTTTTCATTTGACTTGGGAGTTTACCGTGTGTACACACGTGTAACAACCGGCAAAATTAAGGTAATTCCGTACTAATTAATTAAACGCGATTAACGTAATTAACCGTAATTATGTGCTGAATATTTAATTGCGGCCTTAGAAAGATAGGAATTCCCAAATAATGCATAGGAATGCATGAGTTTAATAGCAAATCATGATAGGATCGTGCGCAGACAAAACTATCCGGTATGGACACTGGCGATTACCCGGTAAAACTGAAATAAGCGAAACGAACACCGGACACCCGGAAAATAAAATAAATAATATTTTCACAAAATATTATGAGTTTTGGAAACCCAAAGCCATACGTAAAAGCTTATTGCACAAATCTCCCGGTAACGAATAAAGTGCGCGTACCGCACCCGATACGCGCGTAACACGAAAATTCACCCGACAGAAACCGAAATAAATTATCAGTAATTTAACAGGACGTAATTTTATAAATATTAACGGTATTTTAATATCGAGGGAAAACGCGACGAAAATTTGAGAAATACCCGGGCGGTACCCGGAAGGAACTAACTTAAACTTAATATAGAGAGATAATTAGCAAAGTGGACCCCACCAAGTACCCCATAGGGGCCGGCCATGGGCCCACTTGGGTGAGAGATTGTGTGGGATAGCTTCTTAATCCTTCCATATTATTGTTAATCATTAGCTTGCATGCAATAAGATTGGACAAGGGAATTAACCCAATCATTTCTCCTCTCTCTCTAAAATTTTCGGCCCTAACACCCTCTTATAATATCTTAGAGATTTTATTTTGATCTTCATAATCCTTCCATAATCTTCCCAAATCCAAGAAAAGATAATAAGTAATCTTTGCAAGATTTGGAAGAACATTATAAGCCACTTGAAATGCATTAGAAGAAAATCACAAAATCTCCTTCCTTTTTCTTCCTCTTGGCCGTGGATTTTCACCACCCCACCACCACCTCTCTTTCAATTTTTACTACTCCAAACTACCTCTAGTTCATCCTCATTCAAACCCCTTCTTGAGTGTTAAGAGCTTGGAGCATAACCCACTTGGAAGAACACACTAAACCACACCCAAAATCCAAGATTTTGTCTTCCCTAGCCTTGAGCTAGTTGTAAGTCTTGCATTGTTTTATTAATTTAAATATTTTGTTTTTGTGCTATGATGCAAGTTGTACAATGTGGGTAATAAAAATGAGTTCTAAAGAAGTAATGGGTTTTTTATTAAAAATGAAGATGAGAGAATAATATTATGATGAAAAGTTAGTTATTTTTAATAAAAGTAATATTTTGATGAAAGTATCATAATAAGAACATGTTTGGATGATTGAAGATGAGAGAAGCAATATTTTGAAAAGTGACTTGAATATGACGAAAAGTGATTTTAATCATCTTAGGATGATATAATAAAGTCATAAAAATATTAAAATGGATTAGAAAGCCATAGATGGAAAAACTAGTTCTTCAAAGTTCACTCACTTGGATGAGTAAAAATTTGATGTTTTGGATAAAGATATGAAATAAACATGTTATTGATATCTAGAATGGATTAGAAGAACTTTAAAAGTAAAAAGGAGTAAAAACAACTAAACATGGTAAAAATGATTCCTCAAAGTCCACTAAAGTGGAAGGAAAAATAATAACCATGAAAGATTTAGGGAAAAATGCTACAAGTGTAAATTAAAGGATTTAAAATGACAACCTTGGAAACCAATGGACTAAAATGAATATTTTAGAAGTTATTGGACCAAGAACACCATGATGGAAATATTAGTGTCAAAAAGTGTAAGTAACATTTTACAAGGTTGAATTGGGAAATAATAATAGCCTACTTGGGCATTTTAAGTAAAAAGTATATTTTTATAAAATGGACGTTTTATAAAAATAAATGGAGTAACGCGAGTATTTTATAAAGTAAGATTTTATAAAATAAATACGTGGAAAGACTTGTACAAAAATAAGGTACTTTTATATCAATGGGAATATAAAAGTATCGGGGACATTTTTGGTAACAAGTTGGACGAGTTGGACTAAAACGTACATAATATATTTTTCCGAGAAATAAACGTTCGAAAATCGGAAGTTGGAACAATGCTTCCATAAGAACGCGCAACGGGAATAAATATGAAAAACGCTAACTAACGAACTTAGTTACACGAACCAACGTAAACGGACTTATTACGTCGAGATAAAAATATACATATATATTTTTACGGAAATAAAAATATATATAACAAGGGTGAAACGTGCGTAACACTTTCCTAAGTGTAGTAACAATATTCGTGGGAAAAGAGGAACATAACAAACTAAAACGCTAAACGACACATGAACTTAACAAGTAGTATCCACGCGACGATATATGTACATATACTCGTTTCCGACGGAATTCTAGTACATCTATTTAAATGGGAAAATAGATGTGCGAGAAGGAAAACCGAGACGAGTAGATGAGACATATCTACGAACGCGTGAATACCGACAAAATCCTAGTACATTTATTTAAATGGGAAAATAAATGTACGGTGTGGTAAGTCTAGTCGGGCGTTAAGATTATGTTACCAAACGACAAAGACTTAGCATATTTATTTAAATGGGAAAATAAATACGTGGCAAAGTAAGTCGGGTCGACTAATAAGAAAACACTTTATATTGAGCGAAAAGATCCTAAGTATAATTATTTGAATGGGAAAATAATTATACGATGGGTGGAGTCGTGTCAAGTAAAATGTTGTACAAGTCATAAAGAATAATTATAAGAATAATATATGACTTGTAAGGAAAGGGTAATCCATCGCCATTGAACCTAGGATACGAAACTATTAAACGGGAATTGGGATAAAGACGTGGTCGGGAAGTTGGGTGTACAACTTGCCAAGGCACATACACCATAGGTGTAAGTGACTTATACGCCTAGAACCTTTGTAGGTACGGGATCACAAACCTTACTATTTTCTTTGAGCCGAGCACAGTTACAGGTGAGTCTCACGGCCCCATTTCTAAACTATTTAACGTTTTTACGGGGGAAAGATATGTTGGGATTGTATGACGGGTTGGATACTTGAGTAAAGATCGCCACTCGGGGTTGAGACCTCCCCACTATAATCATTTATTCAGGAATGAGAAACCAAAGGGATATTTGGATAGTACTATTGGTGCCTGACAAGGCCCACCCCTAATCGATAGCGTCGATTATGCATCGGCGTATGCCTGGGGTGCACTTATTCTGAAATAAAGTCGTAAGAATACCGAGTAACGACTTTGGGCGGGGGCATTATTGATTGTCTTGGTTTGGTTATAGGCTCAAGTAAATTGTAGGACTTTGCAACTCCTATGAATGTCATAACAAGGATATCCCCACTTTATAAAGACTTATTAAATTAAAACCTGTGAACTCACCAATATTTATATATTGACGATTTTCAAACATATCTTTCAGGTAATTGATTGATGGAAGTTAGCATGGCGAGCAGGGTCGGGGATGTCTCCAAATTGGGCGTTGGGAATGTCGTGACGGGGTCTTATCTCTTTATTCCATGGATTTAGGGATAAAGGGAGAAGCCTCTTTATCAATTTCGAAAACAATTTATAATTATGTATGAATAATTTGACATGATTATTAGCATTGAATAAATGCCCGTTTTCTAATTAATATTGTGCTTTGCATTAATCTTGGCTTAATACTTTTGAACCGTCGCGCCACGTGTTTCCGCCTTAGACGTGGTGTGACAGAAAGTGGTATCAGAGCCAAGGTTATAGCGAATTAGCATTTTAAAAATCTAAACTATAACCGGATTTGGTTCAAAATCTTTCAAAGTAAATGCGAAACGCAATAAAATAAATTTTTCCAACGACCATTTGGGTATATGGAGATTCCGACCAAGCTAGCCATGGTAAGTATACGTATTATTTTTGTTAGAAGGTTAGGAAGAGAACCGTAGATATGTGCCTTAACTACCTAACGAATAATACTTAAATATTAGTACGGTTCTTTTGCCAGGATGTCGAACGAAGGGAGCGTAGCACCGAGCTACGACAGTAGCCTCCAGATCATCCCAGCACCACCAGCGGAGCCGATCGAGGTGGTGATACTCGATCCCGAGGATGATGAGATGGACGTTGATGTCGCCATGGAGGGCGCCGACGGAGATAGCTCCGACGAGACGGACCCTAGCGAGGACCCAGCGTGGGCCCCCGCAGGAGACGACATGGCCGCCGTGGCCGACCTACCGATGGCCGAGGCCGACTTGCCTCTAGTGCCATTCCAGGCAGCACCACTGCCAGCACTACCTATCCGCGCCGTCAGGGACTTCCCTGTAGGTTGCGCAGGTCCTTCGAGACCTATCCCTACACGGTCGGAGACTGTCGAGTCTCCATACGATCGACACGCACCAGTCGACCGTGAGCCTTTACCTACCCCACCTATCCCCGTTCCCTCTGGCATGAGGCTTGTGCCTGTCTGCCGGGACACAACGGGTGGATCTCCGATGACTCTGACGATGAGTCAACTGCGTCGGTGGAGCACATTGCTGTGCCTATCCCACCAGCAGACCAGGAGGAGCACGTTGCTCCGATGACAGGGCATGCTACCGCTACCCCAGCCACCTTACCTACCATGCCCGAGCCCATACCACAGGATGGGCCAGCTTCTACTGGGCACATCCTTGAGGGCAGCTCAGCCCGCAGTTCTGAGTTGCACCGAGCAGGACTGGCAGCTCATGCCACTGCTAGCCCTCCTACCCCTACCACTGTGATGTCTACTCTAGAGTGGGTCACTGTCACCCAGCCACTCATGGTTCCACTCGCCGAGCTTATAGTCCCCACACCCTTATCCATGACACTACCCATCACCACTTTTCCCACACTACCACCCCTACCTGAGATGCTCCATACCCCACCACCTGCACCATTCAGTATGGATGCAGGAGCCCCATTTGTGACACCCCCATTTGCACCGTATACTCTAGGTGCGGGAGACCCATACCAGGTACCACCCTACTGCTTCACTGGATTACCGGGCTTTGCCCCACCCTTCACACCACTACCCATACCCGATATCGTCGGCCCGTCTCAGCCGACATACACTGACATCCCCGGGCCGTCGCAGCCCCACGGGATGGCCCCACTGACAGGACCCGCATGGTCCACGGTGATCTCACTGGAGAGAGATTTCCAGACCCTCACCGACACGGTGCAGCGCACCGTGAGTCAGATGGAGCAGCAGGCCCAGCTCATGTGGGCCAGGATCATTGATGCCAGGGATGCACTGGCACATTATGCTGAGGAGCTGCTGAGCATGGATGCTCATTGTGGCCTTACGGGCGACGCACACTTTGCGCATCGCCAATTCTTGTACGATCGCATTATGGCGATCAGTATGACCATCAGCATGTGCGCACCTCAGTACCAGTACCAGCACCCGCCGCCGCCACCACCACAGTAGCATTGCATCAGGGACGTTTGGGAGATCACTCGCGGACATAGCAGTAGTAGTAGTAGTATGATAGCACAGCATGGGTTATAGCACCCATCTGCATTTTTTGCCTAGCCGAGCGGGATTGTGCCGGCATATGACATTATATTTCTAGTGTATTTCAAAGAGCAATGTATGAGGAAGGTATCCTCGGTTTTTGTTATTATGAACAAATCATTGTACTTGGTATTGAAATTAATGAAAGTTTTGTTATGGTAAAATATGTGTTGTGATTGTCTACGATTATTATTACTTATTCTGTTTATGTTGTGATTGCGTGATGTTATTATGGTGATTATTGTGTTCTTATGTTGTGTGGTTGTTTATACTATATATGTGATGATATTGTATGAATGATTGTCGGAAATTAACCCTTGATATTTATCATTGAAGAAACATGGCACCAGCCACAAGAAGCAACAGTGGGAATGAAAGACTGCCCACGACACCCGAGGAGCTTGAAACCCTAGTTTCAGGACGTATCGCTCAAGCTCTCGCAGAACACAATGCCACGCGCACCGAAAGGTCGCGAGACCGAACCGGGAGCGACAGACGCGAAACCTCCCCTACTGGTAAGAAGACGTCGGGTATAGACAACAGGAGTCTTCGTGAAACTCCTACCTTATATTTAACATTGCTTTATTATTGCAGAAACGGCCTCACGAGAACGTGGCTGCACGTTTAAAGCTTTCCTGGACTGCAAACCACTGAATTTCAGCGGCACTGAAGGTTCTGTCGGACTAGTCAAATGGTTCGAGAAAACCGAAGCTGTGATCCGTATTAGCAGCTGTACCCCACGACAGGCTGTCATGTATGCCACCAACCTGTTTCTGGACCAAGTTCTGACCTGGTGGAACAACCAAGTGCAGACACTGGGAGATGATGCTGCTTACTCCTTATCATGGTTGGAGTTGAAAGAACTAATGATCGCCGAGTACTGTCCGGCAAGTGAAGTGCAGAAGCTAGAGACTGAGTTCTGGAACCTCACCATGGTTGGACCGGACGTAGCTGGATACACGTCCAGATTCCATGACCTCTCCCGGTTAGTGCCTCGCCTGGTCACCCCGGAAAGCAAAAAGGTGGAAAGGTACCTCTTCGGACTGGCACCACAGATACGCGGTATGGTCACTGCTTCCAAGCCTACAACCATGCGCGAAGCCATCGATCTCGCTTTGAGCCTCACTGAGGACGCCATCCGAATGGGCACTCTAATCCGGAAAGTGTCAGGGTTGAAACTTACTGAGTCCAGCAGTGTTGAGGGTAAGAATCTGGGTACAAGTTCAGCCGTTGGGTCAAGTGAACAGGGAAATAGGCCAAGGTTTGGGAAGCGTAAGCGCGACGAGAGGAAGAAGGATGGATCATCAGGTTCAGGGAAGAAGGGAAAAGGGTATGTGGCCACTGGACGTGGAAATAATGGGAAGCAAGGTTACCAGGGCAAGAACGAAGTAATCTGCGGTAAGTGCCGTCGTTCGGGGCACAAGACTGAAGACTGCAGATCCGGAGCGCCAAAGAACAGTGGAGCGAGGCCCTGTTTCTCATGTGGATCGCTCGATCATTGGAAGAGGGACTGCCCCAAACTTAACAACCAAGCCCGTGGGCGAGCGTTCGTGATTGGTGCCGGTGACGCACGACAAGACCCTAATGTGGTCACTGGTACGTTCCCTCTAAATGGTCATTATGCTTCAGTATTGTTTGATACTGGCGCTGATTTTAGCTTCGTATCTGTCGAATTTAAAAGATTACTTGGTTTAAAGACTAGTAAGCTAGACACACCATATTCCATTGAACTAGCTAACGGTAAGACTATAGAAACTCGAGAGATAGCAAAGAGTTGTAAGTTGAATCTCTGTGGTCATGAGTTTGACATTGAGCTATTACCAGTCGTACTGGGTAGCTTTGACATAGTCGTTGGCATGGATTGGCTATCCGCACACCGCGCCATCGTCGTGTGCAATGACAAGGTAATTCAAGTTCCCCTCGCGAGCGGTGAAACCCTATCGATCCAAGGGGAAAGGCGTGGAACGCCACTGAGAATTATTACCAGCATGAAAGCCAGGAAGTGCCTAAGGAAAGGTCTCGTCGCATTCTTGGCGCACGTGGTAGACAAGAAGGCTGACGAGCGAAAGCTAGAAGACATTCCGATAGCCAGAGACTTTCCAGATGTGTTCCCAGAAGACTTGCCAGGATTGCCACCACCCCGACAAGTCGAGTTTCGTATCGACCTTGTTCCAGGAGCAGCACCTGTAGCGCGATCGCCATATCGCCTAGCTCCTTCAGAAATGCAGGAACTGTCCGAACAACTGCAAGAGTTGTTGGACAAAGGTTTCATAAGACCAAGCTTCTCACCTTGGGGAGCTCCCGTCTTATTCATGAAGAAGAAGGATGGCACCTTCCGAATGTGCATCGACTATCGGGAACTGAACAAGCTAACTATTAAAAATCGCTATCCTCTTCCCAGGATCGACGATTTGTTTGATCAACTTCAAGGATCCAGTTTCTACTCCAAGATCGACCTAAGGTCCGGTTATCATCAGTTACGTATTCAAGAAGAAGACGTGCCAAAAACAGCATTCAGAACTCGTTATGGGCACTATGAGTTTCTGGTTATGCCTTTCGGTTTAACTAACGCCCAGCTGTTTTTATGGACTTGATGAACCGAGTGTGCAAACCATACTTGGATAAATTTGTTATTGTCTTCATTGATGACATCTTGATCTACTCACGCACTAAGGAGGAACACGAGGAACATCTCCGATTAATCCTCGAGGTACTTCGCAAAGAGAAGCTCTATGCTAAGTTTTCAAAATGTGATTTTTGGATTCGAGAGGTTCACTTTTTAGGCCACGTGGTGAATGAAAGGGGTATACATGTCGATCCCGCCAAGATCGAAGCAATCAAGAATTGGGACGCCCCTAGGACGCCTACTGAAGTACGACAATTTCTTGGCCTTGCGGGTTACTACAGAAGGTTCATCGAGAACTTTTCTAAAATAGCACAGTCCTTAACCATGCTAACCCAAAAGGATAAGAAGTTTGAATGGACGGAAAAGCAGGAAGAAGCCTTTCAGTTGTTGAAGGATAAGTTATGTGGTGCACCAATACTAGCACTCCCCGATGGTACAGAAGACTTCGTAGTTTACTGTGACGCCTCTCATCAGGGATTGGGTTGTGTATTGATGCAGCGAGAGAAGGTCATAGCCTATGCTTCCAGACAGCTAAAACTTCACGAGAAGAATTACACCACACATGATCTGGAACTAGGAGCCGTGGTATTCGCACTCAAGATATGGAGACACTATCTGTACGGAACCAAGTGTACGATCTTCACTGATCACAAAAGTTTGCAGCACATCTTTGACCAGAAGGAATTGAACATGCGACAACGGAGATGGGTCGAATTATTGAACGATTACGATTGTGAGATAAAGTACCATCCCGGGAAGGCAAACGTTGTAGCCGATGCCTTGAGTCGCAAGGAACGGGTTAAGCCACTGCGTGTCCGAGCTTTGGGTCTAACCATCCACACGAACCTGACTGACCGGATTCGTGAAGCTCAAACTAACGCTCTTAAACCCGAGAATGTCAAAGGAGAAAGATTGCGGAAAATGGTTGAGTCACTGGAGTCAAAAGCGGATCAAGCTCTGTATTTTATGAATAGAATTTGGGTACCAGTGTACGGTGGATTGCGTGAACTGGTATTAGCTGAAGCCCACAGCTCGCGATATTCGGTTCACCCTGGAGCAGACAAGATGTTCCATGATTTGAAGGAATTTTACTGGTGGCCAAACTTCAAGAGAGATATAGCGGCGTATGTTGCGCGATGTTTGACTTGCGCAAAGGTCAAGGCCGAGCACCAGAGACCATCCGGATTGCTTCAGCAACCGGAAATACCAGAATGGAAATGGGAAAGGATCACTATGGACTTCATTACCAAATTGCCCAAGACAACAAGCGGCCATGACATGATCTGGGTAATCGTTGATCGATTGACAAAATCGGCACACTTCCTCCCCATTCGCGAAACGGATAAGTTGGAGAAACTAACCCGTTTGTACATTAAGGAAGTTGTGTCAAAGCACGGTGTACCTATTTCTATCATCTCCGATCGAGATAGTCGTTTCACCTCAAGATTTTGGGAAAGTCTGAATAAAGCCCTAGGTACTCGCCTTGATATGAGTACCGCATATCATCCACAAACCGATGGTCAGAGTGAACGAACCATCCAGACCCTGGAGGATATGCTACGGGCATGCGCAATCGATTTCAGCGGAAATTGGGATACTCACTTGCCACTGGTAGAGTTTTCGTATAACAACAGCTACCACACGAGCATTCAAGCTGCACCTTTTGAAGCTCTATATGGACGCAAGTGCAGATCGCCTCTATGTTGGGCCGAAGTTGGCGAAAAGCAACTTACCGGGCCCGAAATTGTTCAAGAAACGACGGATAAGGTCTTTCTGATTAGAGAACGTCTCAAAGCGGCACGTGACCGACAGAAAAGCTACGCAGACATGAGGAGGAAGCCTTTGGAATTTCAAGTCGGAGACAGGGTCCTACTAAAGGTGTCACCGTGGAAAGGTGTCGCGCGTTTCGGGAAGCGCGGAAAGCTAAACCCACGATATGTTGGACCATTTGAAATCCTGTCCAGAGTAGGCCCCGTAGCATACAAGCTCAAGTTACCACAAGAACTTAACGGTGTACACGACACGTTCCACGTGTCGAACTTGAAAAAGTGCTTATCCGACGAAACCCTCATCATCCCCGCAGACGAAATCCACATTGACGACAAGTTACACTTCGTCGAAGAGCCAGTCGAAGTAACCGATTGGAAGGTCCAAAAGCTAAGACGCAGTAAGATCAGATTGGTCAAAGTGCGTTGGAATGCCAAGCGTGGACCGGAGTTCACGTGGGAAAGGCTGGACCAGATGAAGCAAAAGTATCCCGCCCTATTTAAGAAGACCCCTATACCGGAGAGCTCAAAGTGAATTCCGGGACGGAATTCTCTTAACGGGGGAGAATGTAACAACCGGCAAAATTAAGGTAATTCCGTACTAATTAATTAAACGCGATTAACGTAATTAACCGTAATTATGTGCTGAATATTTAATTGCGGCCTTAGAAAGATAGGAATTCCCAAATAATGCATAGGAATGCATGAGTTTAATAGCAAAGCATGATAGGATCGTGCGCAGACAAAACTATCCGGTATGGACACTGGCGATTACCCGGTAAAACTGAAATAAGCGAAACGAACACCGGACACCCGGAAAATAAAATAAATAATATTTTCACAAAATATTATGAGTTTTGGAAACCCAAAGCCATACGTAAAAGCTTATTGCACAAATCTCCCGGTAACGAATAAAGTGCGCGTACCGCACCCGATACGCGCGTAACACGAAAATTCACCCGACAGAAACCGAAATAAATTATCAGTAATTTAACAGGACGTAATTTTATAAATATTAACGGTATTTTAATATCGAGGGAAAACGCGACGAAAATTTGAGAAATACCCGGGCGGTACCCGGAAGGAACTAACTTAAACTTAATATAGAGAGATAATTAGCAAAGTGGACCCCACCAAGTACCCCATAGGGCCGGCCATGGGCCCACTTGGGTGAGAGATTGTGTGGGATAGCTTCTTAATCCTTCCATATTATTGTTAATCATTAGCTTGCATGCAATAAGATTGGACAAGGGAATTAACCCAATCATTTCTCCTCTCTCTCTAAAATTTTCGGCCCCTAACACCCTCTTATAATATCTTAGAGATTTTATTTTGATCTTCATAATCCTTCCATAATCTTCCCAAATCCAAGAAAAGATAATAAGTAATCTTTGCAAGATTTGGAAGAACATTATAAGCCACTTGAAATGCATTAGAAGAAAATCACAAAATCTCCTTCCTTTTCTTCCTCTTGGCCGTGGATTTTCACCACCCCACCACCACCTCTCTTTCAATTTTTACTACTCCAAACTACCTCTAGTTCATCCTCATTCAAACCCCTTCTTGAGTGTTAAGAGCTTGGAGCATAACCCACTTGGAAGAACACACTAAACCACACCCAAAATCCAAGATTTTGTCTTCCCTAGCCTTGAGCTAGTTGTAAGTCTTGCATTGTTTTATTAATTTAAATATTTTGTTTTTGTGCTATGATGCAAGTTGTACAATGTGGGTAATAAAAATGAGTTCTAAAGAAGTAATGGGTTTTTATTAAAAATGAAGATGAGAGAATAATATTATGATGAAAAGTTAGTTATTTTTAATAAAAGTAATATTTTGATGAAAGTATCATAATAAGAACATGTTTGGATGATTGAAGATGAGAGAAGCAATATTTTGAAAAGTGACTTGAATATGACGAAAAGTGATTTTAATCATCTTAGGATGATATAATAAAGTCATAAAAATATTAAAATGGATTAGAAAGCCATAGATGGAAAAACTAGTTCTTCAAAGTTCACTCACTTGGATGAGTAAAAATTTGATGTTTTGGATAAAGATATGAAATAAACATGTTATTGATATCTAGAATGGATTAGAAGAACTTTAAAAGTAAAAAGGAGTAAAAACAACTAAACATGGTAAAAATGATTCCTCAAAGTCCACTAAAGTGGAAGGAAAAATAATAACCATGAAAGATTTAGGGAAAAATGCTACAAGTGTAAATTAAAGGATTTAAAATGACAACCTTGGAAACCAATGGACTAAAATGAATATTTTAGAAGTTATTGGACCAAGAACACCATGATGGAAATATTAGTGTCAAAAAGTGTAAGTAACATTTTACAAGGTTGAATTGGGAAATAATAATAGCCTACTTGGGCATTTTAAGTAAAAAGTATATTTTTATAAAATGGACGTTTTATAAAAATAAATGGAGTAACGCGAGTATTTTATAAAGTAAGATTTTATAAAATAAATACGTGGAAAGACTTGTACAAAAATAAGGTACTTTTATATCAATGGGAATATAAAAGTATCGGGGACATTTTTGGTAACAAGTTGGACGAGTTGGACTAAAACGTACATAATATATTTTTCCGAGAAATAAACGTTCGAAAATCGGAAGTTGGAACAATGCTTCCATAAGAACGCGCAACGGGAATAAATATGAAAAACGCTAACTAACGAACTTAGTTACACGAACCAACGTAAACGGACTTATTACGTCGAGATAAAAATATACATATATATTTTACGGAAATAAAATATATATATAACAAGGGTGAAACGTGCGTAACACTTTCCTAAGTGTAGTAACAATATTCGTGGGAAAAGAGGAACATAACAAACTAAAACGCTAAACGACACATGAACTTAACAAGTAGTATCCACGCGACGATATATGTACATATACTCGTTTCCGACGGAATTCTAGTACATCTATTTAAATGGGAAAATAGATGTGCGAGAAGGAAAACCGAGACGAGTAGATGAGACATATCTACGAACGCGTGAATACCGACAAAATCCTAGTACATTTATTTAAATGGGAAAATAAATGTACGGTGTGGTAAGTCTAGTCGGGCGTTAAGATTATGTTACCAAACGACAAAGACTTAGCATATTTATTTAAATGGGAAAATAAATACGTGGCAAAGTAAGTCGGGTCGACTAATAAGAAAACACTTTATATTGAGCGAAAAGATCCTAAGTATAATTATTTGAATGGGAAAATAATTATACGATGGGTGGAGTCGTGTCAAGTAAAATGTTGTACAAGTCATAAAGAATAATTATAAGAATAATATATGACTTGTAAGGAAAGGGTAATCCATCGCCATTGAACCTAGGATACGAAACTATTAAACGGGAATTGGGATAAAGACGTGGTCGGGAAGTTGGGTGTACAACTTGCCAAGGCACATACACCATAGGTGTAAGTGACTTATACGCCTAGAACCTTTGTAGGTACGGGATCACAAACCTTACTATTTTCTTTGAGCCGAGCACAGTTACAGGTGAGTCTCACGGCCCCATTTCTAAACTATTTAACGTTTTTACGGGGGAAAGATATGTTGGGATTGTATGACGGGTTGGATACTTGAGTAAAGATCGCCACTCGGGGTTGAGACCTCCCCACTATAATCATTTATTCAGGAATGAGAAACCAAAGGGATATTTGGATAGTACTATTGGTGCCTGACAAGGCCCACCCCTAATCGATAGCGTCGATTATGCATCGGCGTATGCCTGGGGTGCACTTATTCTGAAATAAAGTCGTAAGAATACCGAGTAACGACTTTGGGCGGGGGCATTATTGATTGTCTTGGTTTGGTTATAGGCTCAAGTAAATTGTAGGACTTTGCAACTCCTATGAATGTCATAACAAGGATATCCCCACTTTATAAAGACTTATTAAATTAAAACCTGTGAACTCACCAATATTTATATATTGACGATTTTCAAACATATCTTTCAGGTAATTGATTGATGGAAGTTAGCATGGCGAGCAGGGTCGGGGATGTCTCCAAATTGGGCGTTGGGAATGTCGTGACGGGGTCTTATCTCTTTATTCCATGGATTTAGGGATAAAGGGAGAAGCCTCTTTATCAATTTCGAAAACAATTTATAATTATGTATGAATAATTTGACATGATTATTAGCATTGAATAAATGCCCGTTTTCTAATTAATATTGTGCTTTGCATTAATCTTGGCTTAATACTTTTGAACCGTCGCGCCACGTGTTTCCGCCTTAGACGTGGTGTGACAACACGGGACTCTAACCTAGTTACTTATATATTTATTGCAATCTGAAGGGGTAGGGGAGGGTACCAATTCCGGCGCACCTTACCCCACAACATTGCTATTATAAATACACCCGCGGAGAGTTTGCCATTCGAAATGATAACTTCAAGATCATAACACACCTCCGCGGAATTCAGCTTTCATGAGCATCACATGCGGAGTGCAATCCGTCTGCGTGTAACCATGCGCCAGTCCTGGCGATGGTCACCCGCGGAATGTAACAGCTGGCTGTGCCAAGGTGCAGCTCCCCCTAATCCCCCACTTGCTGCACTACATCCCACGTGTCAGATGTCACTTCAGCCAATCTTCTAGACGAAGTTAGCCGCCTGACACCCTCTGGCAGTAGTAAGAAAAGGAGGTCCCTGCAATCAACCACAAAGGGCCACGTGTACCAGTGGCAGGGCGCCGGCCCTGACAACCAACCATAGCGCGCCACGTGGACCAATGGCAGAACGCCATTTGCATTATGCAAACCCTTAGTCCAAACCCAACTGGATGCGCTTCTCAAAGGTAAGCCCAACTCCCGGGCCCAAGCCCATAACACCTGATGTGGGCGTGGCATCCGACCCACGCATCCTCTATAAAAGGAAGACTTCTTTACCTTTTTAGAGGCCGATCAATTCACCATACAAACACATACACTTGTATCTCTTACTTGAACCTCTTTCTTTACACTTGTAATCCCTCAAGCAATAAAGATCATACTTTTACAGTGGACGTAGGTCAACGAGACCGAACCACTTATATCTTGTGTGTTTGCATACCATCTTTTTACCCTCTGTTCATCTTACGGGCCACGGATCTAACCTCGGTGTGAGCAAATGATTATATCCTGTAGTGAATACGAATAGCGACCCCTGACTATACCTCGAATTATACTCGTTGTTTCTTCCAAATCTATTGTTTAAAAGTGATACATATCGACTTGATAATAATTTTTATGATCAATTATATGGTCTCAGTTCTCAAATGAACATTTTTGTAATTAATATCGTTTTAATTGTTTTTATTAACTTGGTTATTTCCAATTACAAAAGTAATGAATGGAAATAATTCAAGGACTTAAAGGTAGAAAATATTATAGCTGATATAATAAAAAACGACAAAATTATTGTGTTTACAAGTTTTCATGGTTTTAATTGCTCGACTCTAAAACTAAAATTTATAAACTTCTGTCCAAATTACTGACAAGGGACAGTGGGACACCATTAGACTATTCAATTACTCCCTCGTCCCATTTTAGATGTTATTAGCCACACAAACACACAGATTAAGGAATCTTTGTTTGTATGTTGTAAAATGACAATAATATCTTCAAATTATTATTTTGTCGTTTATGGGCAAAACTGAAAATTGCTTAAAAATTGACATCTAATTTGGGACAACAAAAAGTAGAAAAAATAGACATTTAAAATGGGACGGAGGGAGTAATTTATAAGGGTATTTTGGTTATTTACAAAATATAAAAAAACGGATATTATATAATTATTATTATTCACACACAAATATAAAAAGCTTGTCTCTCTCTCAACTCACCACCACCACCACCATCCACACTACGGGTATGTTTGGTAGGGACTTTTTATAATCTTTTAAGAAAAAACTCGACTCAATAAAAAGCGTTGTTCGGTTGAACAAGCTTGAAGCTTTTAGGTTAGGAGAAAAAGTTTCATATTGGAACGCTTCTATTTTTAGCGTTTAAAAAAAGCTACAAACTTTTAGTATTTAAAATTACTTAAATAACCTTCCAAGATAATATTTTATTTATGGATTTTATTTTAGTTATACCTATTTTGGTTATTTTATACATTTTATTAAAAGTTTCAGCTATTCTGTCAAACACCTAAATATATTTAAAAAGCTATAGCTACCACCTATCAGCTTGCAGTCACCAGCCACCAGCTAGTTTTGCCAAATATACCCTACACTTCCCCCACCGCACCACTACTACACCTCCACTATCACACCACCACCACAAACCATCTCCATATCCATCGCCAACACGTCCACCACCATCGTCCCCCAACCTACAACCGCCAAACACCACAAACCTCAACCGTGAACAACCACACTCGATACCCCACCCCCCCAACCCCTTTGTTTCCCCATCCCACCACCACATGACATGTTAACACATTTATTTATTGCGTTTGGGATTACGTTTTGAATCTGATTTTTAGATTATTGCGTTTTGAAAACGCAGATAATCAGTTTTTGGTGTTTGGATTGCATTTTGAAAACGCAGATAATCAGTTTTTTAGGCTACCAAAACGCAATAATCTATAAGCAGCTCCACCCCTGTTTTTTCAAAACGTATAATCCGTTTTGAATAATCAATCCCAAACACCCCCTTAATATGTCATGCGCTAATCGATCTACTTAATAAAAACATATTATATTAGCTGACACAAAACCTGATTAATTTTGTATGATATTTATTTCATGTTTCGCGTGGTTACTCTCTTCTTATACAAGCCGAGCACTGCCTAAATAAGATCTCCTAACATGTATTAAAAATCTAAAATGTACTTTCATTTCATGGCCCTAAAGGCTTGAATATCTGGGAAAAAAGTTTGTTTTCCTTTTGGGTAACAAGAAATGTTGGGCTTTCTATATTGGGCCATATATGGCAGGTGACCCATCTCATGGAACGTATTTCATTTTGGTATGGGACACGAACACCAATACTTGCACTAGTACTACCATTACCATAGTTAGAGACATGAAATTACTTGCTACAAACCAAAGGAATCTTAAATTTCTAAAATGAGGTGGCGCTGATGTGGCATTTGAAAGAGTTGGTCTCCACACCATATAGTCTTAACATGGACCGGGTAACGTAATTTACTCATGTCCAATTGCTCAAAGTATGAATTTGTCATCTTCTCACATCATTCTACTTTTTTTTTGGATCGGCAAAGGACATCACCTTGGTAAACACGTTTCGAATCCCCTCTGCATCGTCCCTGAGGGCATAAGCCATTTCAACGCCAAGGGGTGTATTTTTGCTGGCCATGGGATTCGAACCGTGCATCTCCCCCGGACGGGAACCTCCCTAAGAAGTAAACCCTCCCACATCTTGTTGCGATCCAGTTTCATCTTACCTTTAATTAAGATAGAATGCGTCACACATGAAAATTTCATGAAGCTTCATTAAGATAAGTACGTATTTATATAATATGCATACATACTTGTTTGTAGTTTCGTTAAATGTCTAAACTAAAGGGAGTTTAATCGCCTGCCTTGTGGTAGAGCAGATACTGTCTTCTTGCATAAACTCATCCTTGCTCTTCAAAATATTCAGCTGGAAATAAAATAAAAGAAAAATTCAATATCGGCTTTCATTACAACCGAATCCTAACCTAAATAATTGCTTTCAATAACCCCCATGTATATCTTTTCAGTTTTTTTTTTTTTTTTTTTTTTTGCTACAACTTTAATTTTGTACATTTTCTAGTTAATTTGAAAGGTTCGCAGGATCGATGAGGGATTGTATTTGAGAGAGAATATGTGAAATTAAGAAATCAATACATACACTAAATGACACAATGTGTTTGGGTATTTATACATGATGAAGGGTGTGTCCCCTTAGACTATAACCGACATGATGGTTCATTTAACTAACATGACCCTTGACTAAACTTAGGATATAAATATATACTTTGGATATACTATGATATAATTTGGGAAATAAGAATTATATGTCTAACATTCTCCCCCTTAATTCTTGATTTCCCCAAGGTCTTCAACTCCTATGAGACCTTGGTGAGTATATCTGCTTTCTGCATCTCTTCACTGATGTGATCAACTTGTATCTGCTCGTTCTCTATGCATTCTCTGATAAAGTGATACCTTATGTTGATATACTTTGATCTTCCATGAAACACTGGGTTCTTCATAAGTTGTATTGCTGATTTGTAGTCTACTAGTAGTGTTATCTTCTTTGGTTGTTCACCTGTGAGTTCGCTGAGTACTCCTTGTAGCCATATTGCTTGACATGCTGCTGATGTAGCTGCCATAAATTCTGATTCGCATGACGATAGTGCTACTGTACTTTGTTTCTGACTTGTCCATGTGATAGATGAATCTCTGTAGTAGAATATTGTTCCTGTTGTTCATTTTCCATCATCTTGGTCTCCATAACTGCAGTCGTTGTATCCAGTGATTTCTGCTTCTTTACTTTTGCTGTATTGAATTCCATAATTCAATGTGCCTTTGATATATCTTATTAAGTGCTTAACTGCCTTCATGTGCGCTGTTTTTGGCTTTTCCATAAATCTGCTGACGTATCCAACTGCGTAGGTGATATCTGGTCAGGTATGTGTAAGATACCTTAAGCTTCCAATTAGCTTTCTGTATTTTGTTTCATTGACTGGTTCACTTTCATCTTCTTTAGTGAGCTTTAGACCTGATTCCATTGCATATTTTGTTGGATTGCAGTCTTCTAGTCTGGCTTCTTTAATGACTTTCTTCGCGTAGGCTGATTGCTTCAATTGTATCTTTCCTTGTGTTTGACGTACTTCTATCCCTAGATAGTAAGTGAGTGGTCCTAAGTCACTCATTTCAAACTTGCCTTGCATTTCTTTCTTGAAGCTTGATATGTCCTTGATTGAACTTCCTGTCACTATTATGTCATCGACATAAACTCCTATAATTATTGTTGACTGCTTTGAAGTTCTCTTGTATACTGCTTGCTCTTGTGGACATCTTATGAATCCAATTTCCTCTAGGATGTTATTCAGCCTTATGTTCCATGCTTTTCGTGCTTGCTTCAAACCATATAGAGCTTTCTTTAGCTTGTAGACTAGATTTTCTTTTCCTTTCTTTATGAATCCATCTGGTTGTGAAACATAGACATCTTCTTTTAATTCACCGTGTACGAATGCTGATTTTACATCTAAGTGATGTACTTGCCATCCTTTCTGTGCTGCCAATGCTAATAGTAGCCTGATTGTTTCTATTCTTGCAACTGGTGCAAATACTTCATTGTACTCTATTCCTTCTTGTTGTACGTATCCTTTTGCTACTAATCTGGCCTTATATTTGGTGATCTGTCCACTTGCGTCTCTCTTGACCTTGAATACCCATTTTAGACCTATTGGTTTCTGACTTGAGGGGAGTGTAGTCAGTGTCCAAGTATTGTTCTTCTCTATTGAGTCTATTTCGCTTTCCATTGCTTCTATCCATTGTGGGTATTCTGCTGCTTCTTTGTAATTTGCAGGTTCTTCATCATATGCTAAATATAGATGTTCATATTCTTCTGGTCTAAGAGGTTGTGTGGCTGCGTAGATGTCATTAAGTGATCTAAGGGCTCGTACTGGTCTATGTTGGGAGCCTGGTGAGTCTTCTAACTCTTGAGTGCTTGACTCAACTGCTGGATCACTTGTCGGCGTTTCTTGAACTGTTATTGGAGTTCGTGTAGCTGTGATTGGACTGCTAAAAAATTCATTATCACTTTCATTCTGTTGATCTTCATTGTCCTCATTACTTTGCTCTTGTACAGCTTCACTTTCGTGATCTCCATAAACTTCGAATCTTGTCCAAGATGGTTCGTCATTACTTCCTTCTTTTAAGTAGTTGTTCCAATCCCATGGTTCGTTTTCTATGAATTGGACATCTCTGCTAATGTGTATCTTTTCTTCTACGGGGTCATATAATCTATAGGCTTTTGAACCATTTTCATTTCCTAGATGTACCATTTTCTTGCTTCTATCTTCTAACTTCTTTAAATAGGGCATTGTTACCTTTGCATATGCTGTGCATCCAAATACTCTAATGTGCTTGATATTGGGTGCTTTGCCATTTACTGCTTCGTAGGGCGTCATTCCCTTTAATGCTTTGGTAGGTAACCTATTCTGGATGTAAATTGCTTGTCTTGTTGCTTCTGCCCATAAGTTCTGTGGTACGTTCATGGCCTTTAACATGCTTCTGGTCATACTCATTACTGAACGGTTCTTTCTTTCTACTACACCATTTTGCTGTGGCGTGTAAGGTGCTATAAGCTATCTAAGGATTCCTTTATCCTCACAATATGCGGTAAGAGCTTTAGAAGTAAACTCTCCTCCACGATCCGTTCTTAATCTTTTGAGCTTGTGACTTGTCTTTGTCTGAGCTTCGCTTAGAAACTTTTTGAAATTTTCATAAACTTGATCTTTTGACTTAAGCATGTAGATCCACATATATCTTGAATAATCGTCAACTATCAAGAAGAAATAGTTGTTGCCTGCTAATGATGTGGGTGAAATCGGTCCACATAAGTCTGCATGTACTAATTCTAGAGGTCTCGTAGCTCTAAAATTTGCTTGAGAGGGAAACGAAAGTCTGCTTTGCTTTCCCGTAATACATGCATCATATACTTGAGATGGGTGCTGAATTTTTGGCAATCCACGTGCCATTCCTCTTGTGCTCAATTGTCTTAGTGAATCAAAATTCACATGTCCCATACGTGCATGCCATAGCCATGCAGGTGTATCTATTGTAGCTTGTAAACAAATTGGATTTGTTATTCGGAGCTTTACTTTGTAGAGTCTGTTTTTAGCTCTTGGGACTTTCATCAATAGGTTGTTGTAGGCGTCATAGATCCATAGATGTTCATTCTCCATAATTACTTTACATCCTGATTCTGTAACTTGCCCGAGGCTTAAGATGTTGCTTTGGAGTGTTGGAATGTAGTATACTTCTGTGACTAGTCTTTGTTCTCCCTTGTTACATTCCAATACTATTAAGCCTTTACCTTTGATGTTAACACACGATCCATCTCCAAATTTTACGCTGCCTGCTATCTTTTCGTCTAACTCTGTGAAATAGGAGCGTCTTCCTGTCATATGATTGCTTGCGCCATTGTCTAAATACCATACTTCATTTCCATTTTCTTCATTGTGATAGCGTTCTGGTATTATCTTCTTTTCTTCGAGAACTACACTTCTTTCTTCACCAACTGCCATAAGTAATGTGGGATCCTCTTCTTCCATTACTAGGTGAGATTCTTCTTGCTTATTTCGAGGTTTAGGACATCTGGGAGCTATATGTTCTAATTCATTGCAATTGTAACATCTTACATTGCTGCCATCTCTTCTGGGCTTGTAATTACTGTTGTCATGACGATTCTTAGTGGGATTTCGATCACTTCTCTGATCTTGATGGCCATATCTGTCAAAGTTCTTCTTCTCATATCTTTGACTCTTATTGAACTTCCTAAAGTTCTGTCTACCTCGATTCTGATTCTAGTTCTTGTAATTGCTGTAAGGTCTTCTTTCTTGCCTTGTAAATAACAGCTTCTCTTGACCAGCTGGTCCATATTTCTTCTCATCTCTTGACTTAAGGCGTTCCTCATAAGCTTTAAGTCTTCCAAGCGTTTCATCTAACGTCATGGAATCTATATCTGAATATTGCTCTATGGATGCAATAATCTGTAAGAACCTTTCTGGTACGGAGTCCAGCAATTTTTGTACCAAGACTGACTCTTCAATTTTTGTTCCTAGGGTTTTTGACTTTGTACTAATCGCACTTACCTACCAGCAAACTGGTCTATGGTCTCTGTCTCTCTCATCGTAATCATCTCAAATTCTGTGCGTAATGATTGAAGTCTTGCTTTCTGGACTCGGTCAATTCCAATAAATCTTGTCTTTAATGCTTCCCAAATTTCTCTTGCTGTATTGTGTGACGCCACCTGCATCACCATATCTTCTGGAATTGCCTGAAATAGATAGGCAATCGTTGTCCTATCCTTCTTTGCATCTACCGTTGACGTGCCTTCTGTGGGTTCCACTACTTTCCAAAGACCATTTGCACTCAATATTGCTTTAACACGAACAGCCCAAATCGTGTAATTTGTAGATGTCAACATCGGTGTTTGGAGGCTAAAAGTGAGAGTCTCCTTCGTGATCGTCTCCTTCGTTGTCATTGTGGGTTTAATGGGCGTCTTCTGCGGACTTTTGTTCTTTTTCTTTCCTATTGTCCAAATCTAATATGGACTACCCACGCTTCTTTAGGAACTTTGTTCGACCCACTTTTGTCAAACAAATTTTCGACCCCTTCTTAAAGTCGATAACGGTATTGATATTCAAAGAAAACTATATAGGTTTTAACAAATTTTTGATATTTTGTAAGGCCTTGAACAAAATTACCAAAAGGTTTTGTCAAACTTATGTAGTTTTATAAGTTTTGATTATCAATAAATGTTCCTTTCAATATCTAAAAGTCAATCCTTTTTGACTTAATAATCCTCCAACAATTTGATTAGTGTTCTTCAAATAACACTCAATCTATAAAACACCATTCTAAAACAAACCCCTTTGTTTGATTAATAATATTTCTGACTTCAATAAAATCTATCTTTCGATCAGTGATAAAACCCGAACACTGATTTTGCAATATACCCTCAATAATATTTTATTAATTTTCGTGTTTGACTTTGAAAAGTCAAATCCTTCTTCACGAAAAATCTTTACTGCCCAATAATCAAAAACTTTTATCTTTTTTTTATTTCAATCTTTATGGAACGAACGACTTTGTTCCACAATAGAATTAACTTGAATTCTTATAAAACGAATGATCGAATACGATGGTTTCGGATAGAAAAAAAATCCCGGTTCTTGATAAACAATTCTTAATCCTCTGATGTTTGATGAAAGTTTTTTTGAAAAAAACGAATCTGTTTTTGTATTAGTAATGTTCGAAGATAAGTTTTAAGATTTAAAACTTTGGTTTTTGGGTATAAAAAAAAACTTGGCGGGAAAAAAAATTTCGAACGAAAAAAACAGAGTACGGGAGAAAAAAAATTCTGATTCGGATTAAGTTTTAAAAAGTATTCGATTACGATAATATACGAGGGGCATGGATAAATATAACCGTTGTAACGTGTTTAAGCAATAAGTTCTTCGGTCCGGTGTCTCGCCGGAAAATCTGACCGGTTCTTATCTTCTTCTTTGAACGGTTATAAGTCTTGTGTATTGATTTTCTAATGATCCTGGATTGGCTTGTGATAATTGTTCCAATGTTTGAACGATAAACGAGTCAGTCTCTGTTTTGGATGAAAACAGAGAATCGACTTTTTGATCGATCTTCTTCTTCGTGACTTCTGTAATCAATGGAACTCTTTGATAAACCGTTTGCTCTGATGCCAAATGAAAGGTTCGCAGGATCGATGAGGGATTGTATTTGAGAGAGAATATGTGAAATTAAGAAATCAATACATACACTAAATGACACAATGTGTTTGGGTATTTATATATACATGATGAAGGGGTGTGTCCCCTTAGACTATAACCGATATGATGGTTCATTTAACTAACATGACCCTTGACTAAACTTAGGATATAAATATATACTTAGGATATACTATGATATAATGTGGGAAATAAGAATTATATATCTAACATAACATAATTGGTGTTCGTGAAAAAAATATACCTTTTACAACTTAAAAAAATCCTATATAGAAAAAAAAAGGTTACGCGGGCTTATATATAACGCTACAACATAATAAAAATTATATAGATTAAATGCGTAACTCGAAAAACTATTTACTTCATACATACCCTATCTTATCTTTCTGAAAACCCTCCTTTGGATTCCTCCGGTTTCCATTCATCTAAAACATCTGTAAAAAGAACTAGTTCATTTTTGTACTGGAATATATATAGCAAAGCAATATTATTACTATTGGTGTTGTTGTGACTTATCTTGTATGAGTGTTTAATTGCTATATGGTATAATAACTTCTTGTATTGTATTATGTTTTGAATGAATTTACAAACAGAAGGTACAATGCCTATTATAGGCGATAGTGAAACAAGGAAATAGAGGATTTACCGGAACAAGCATGGAAAGAAATAATTACAATTTACTACATTTGACTATTTACTTTAAATGCATATATTGAATTTTAAAGTGATTTATTGGTTTCCATAACACGCCCCTGCAAGATGGAGGCTCCGTTGGAGACTCCAATCTTGGAGCTGATGTGCAGAAATGGAGCATGACTGAGAGGCTTTGTTAACATATCTGCAAGTTGATCCTTGGAGTTTACATGTAGCACAAGTAATGAACCCGTTGATACTTGTTCACGAACAAAATGGTAATCAAGTGCCACATGAATAATTTGCACCCGTATTATCACAAAATAGTGTTGGTGGCTGATTGAGAGGGATTCCAAGTTCGGTCAGTAGATTTTTGACCCACAAAATTTCAGCTGCTGCGTTTGCTAAAGCTTTGTACTCAGCTTCAGTTAAGGAGCGAGAGACGGATTTTTGCCTGCTTGAACGGCATGAGATAATATTAGAACCCAAATATAGTAGATATGCCATAGTGGATCTTCCCGAATCACTAATACCACCCCAGTCAGAGTCGGAGAAAGCGGAGAGTGTGAGAGGACTTTTACGGTTCAAGAAAAGACCATAGTGAACGGTCCCTTTTAGATAGCGTAGGACACGCTTGAGGGCTTGCCAATGGGCTTGTTTCGGGGAGTGCATAAATTGAGATAGTTTGTTAACGGCAAAGGAAATGTCGGGACGGGTGAATGCAAGATATTGCAAGGAACCTACAAGTTGACGGTATGGAGTTGCATCAACCGAAGGTGTCGGGTCATTAGGAGATAGGTGATCAGAGGAACTCAAGGGGGTCGTGACATCCTTAGCTCCATCCATGTGGAATTGAGTTAAGACATCCTGAATGTGATGATGTTGGGATAAAAAAAGACCCGAAGAGGTGGGAATAACTTCAATTCCAAGAAAGTGATGGAGGTTTCCTAGATACTTGACAGAGAATTTGGTGCAAATGGTAGTGACAAAATGCTCAAGGAAGGTATTGTCATCACTGGTTAGAACTATATCATCGACATAGACCATGAAGTAACAAGTTATAGTCTTGCATTGATAGATGAATAGAGAAGGATCGACAAGGGATTTTCGGAAGCCAAAGTGGATAAGGAAGTTTGTGAGCTCAATATACCATGCACGTGGCGCTTGTTTGAGCCCGTAGAGTGATTTTCGGAGCTTACAAACGTGATTAGGAAACTGTGGATGAACGAAGCCTGGGGGTTGTTGCATAAAAACATCCTCATGCAAGGTGCCGTGTAGGAAGGCATTGTTTACGTCAAGTTGACGAAAAGGCCAATCTCTTGAGAGAGCGATGGAGAGGACAGTGCGAATGGTAACCGACTTGGTCACCGGGCTGAAAGTGTCAAAATAATCTTTTCCATACTGTTGATGGAAGCCCTTGGCCACAAGACGAGCTTTATATTTGGCTACCGAGCCATCCGGGTTTCGTTTTACTTGAAAGACCCATTTGCAACCAATGGGTTTGTGGGATGATGGTGGTACAAGATCCCATGTTTGGTTATGAAGTGAGGCATTGAGTTCAGAATCCATGGCGCTGCGCCATTTTGGATCCTTTGATGCTTGAGTATGGGTTGTAGGTTCAATAGTGGATGGTAGAGGATGTAGAGTGGTGGAGTTGATGTAGGTTGAGTTGTAGAATTTTGGGTTGGGTTTGCGGTTTCTAGGTGGTAAAGGGGGAGGTGTGGGGTCCGTGTGAGGAGAGGGAGTGGTGGTATTGGAGGGTGGAGAGGTGGGAGCGGAAGTGGAGGTACTCGGGCTGGATGTTTGGGATGTGGATTGTGGTGCGGGAGATGTTGGAAGAGTTACTGGTTGCATGGAGTGCATGGGAGGATGTGAGGTGATGATTAGTGGAGTGGGATTGGAGTTGATGAGTGTTGGAGAGGGATGTGTGGTGCAAGTGGATGGTGTGTTAGTAGTAAGATTGGGAGTGGAGTTGTGAACAATTTTTTTGTAAAAAACGTCCGTTGTAGGAGTGGATGTACTAGAATCCATTTGTGATTTAAATGGTAAATGCCTTCAATAAATTCGACATGGCGCGAATGATAAAGGCGATGTGAACACGGATCATAGCATTTGTATGATGATTTGGATGGGAATAATCCAAGAAGATGCATTGTGTAGACCGATGATGAAGTTTAGAGGTTGTGTAGGGGCGCAGTCAAGGGTAGCATAAGCAACCGAATGGTTTTGACTTAGAGTAAGTGGGCGCGCGACCATACAATCGCTCAAATGGAGATTTATAAAATAGACCGTCGTTTGAAAGGCATGAGACCAAAAGTGAATGGGAAGATTGGCGTGATGAAGAAGAGAGAGACCGGTTTCAACTATGTGACGATGTCGACGTTCGGCGACACCGTTTTGTTCGGGAGTGTGAGGTGGGGTGGTGAAGTGAGAGATGCCTTGGGATTGAAGGTAGGGGATGAGTCCAATGTATTCACCGCCATTGTCGGAAAAAATAGATATAAGTGGTGTTTGAAAATATTTTTCGACTAAGGTTTTGAATTGTGGGAACAAGATTGCAAGATCGGATTTTTTTCTCATCGGATACAACCAAGTATACTTTGAGTAAAAGTCCACAAAGATTACATAATAAGTGTAACCATCATTTGATTTTTGAACCGGTTCCCATACATCCGAATAAACGAGTTGCAAAGGTTTGGTTGCATTGAAAGAGTTTGAACCAAATGGTTTCTTGTGACTTTTCTTGAGAGAACATGAAGGACAATGAAAAGGAAATTGCAACAGTTTATTAAAATTTAGTCCTAAAGTCCTAAGAAGAGCTTTAAAGACTTTGAGATTTGGATGTCCCAACTTATGGTGCCAAGAGTGCAGTGAAGTGGCAGAAATGGAGTTGAGTTGCATGTTGGATTTTAGATAATGGGCTGCGGCATAGTAGACATCATAGACGTTGATTCCCCGCATGAGTTGCGCCCCCGTGCGAAGATCATTAACCAAGAAATAAGACGAAAAAATTCGATAGAGACTTTGTTAGTTTTGCATAGCTTTGCAACTGAAATAAGCTTATTGCGAAGATTAGGAACATATAGAACATTTTAAGATGTAAGGAGCGTGTAGGAGTGGGAATATGTGTGTGACCGATATGAGAGATGGGAAGCGTTTTACCGTCTCCTAACACAATCTCGTCAGGTCCTCCATACTCTGAGAGGGTATGTAGTGATGAGTGAACCGGTGGATGTGCATGGTCAGAGGCACCGGTGTCGAACATCCATGGTTGAGATGCACTGTGACACCTGGCAAATTCTGGTTAACAACGTTGTCTAGATGAAAGTCTACCTTAGCGAGTCACGCGTATATTGTACGTAACTGGGTTAGTTAAGTCGGGATATGGTTCGGGAACTATTGGTTAGTCTAGAAGATCATTGGATGTTGGTCTAGAGGTTCGTTAGATGTCGGTCCTTAACCAAGTGTACAAACGATGACGATTTGTAGGATCGTCAGGGCATACGGAATGTACGAGTCTCGAGTCCCGGGAATTGGTGAACGAGTGTAAATATGTGTAATTACTTGTGTTATGTGTTTACAATCATTATGTGACTTGTCGGTACATGAATATGCATTAACATATGTTAAAACGGGGTTTAACGCGCAAAACACACAAGGCCAAACCCTATAGGCGAGTAGGAGGTCTACTCCCCTATAGGGGAGGCGAGTAGGGAGCCCATAAGGGCGAGTAGGCCCTACTCGTGTGATGTTAAGGGCGAGTAGGCCCTAATCGCTAGAACTGTCAGGCGATTACAAGCCCTAATCGCCTGAACTGCTGCACAATCGCATGTAACGTGCTGGAACGACTAGAAACGCCTATAAATACAACACTTAACCTCCTAAACTCCCTAATATCAACCCTAGTCGTCCCATAACCGCCCCAAACACTTAAACAACCTCTGGAAGGCGATTTTGATCAAAAACACAAGGTTTCAAGGTCTAACCATCAATCTTTTACAATTCCAAGGTTTGATTCTCATCCATAACACTTTGTAAACGTTTTTAATCAATCCCTAATGGTCCAGACCTGTTCATAAATGAAAAAGCTTTCTGAAAATCGTCAATAAGGATTGTTAAACGGATTATAACTAATTAACATGCGTTATGGGTATGTATGATTAGAAAGATAGGATTTTTATGGATCTTGATGATGTTTTGATGTATTATCATGCTAGGTCAGAATTAATATTGTTAGTATGATGATAGAAAACTCAGTAATCGGATAATAGGGTTATGATTACATGCGTTAATTGATGTTACATGCTATGTGAATAGTGTTTGGATTGTTTTGGGTTGCATGCAGGACTGATTATACGAGGTTGAACGTAGGGTTTTGGGTTAAACATGTTTAGGATAGTGTTTGGGATGATATTGGGTAGTTACACACGTTCTGGATCTGATTTGGAGCGTTAAACGCGCGAAAAACTGGAACAGCATGGTTACAGGCGAGTAGCAATGCTAATCGCCTATAACTCATGCGAGTACAAGGCTAATCGCCAATATATAGGCGAGTAGAAGCCTATTCACTAGTAAGTTCATGCGAGTAGCCCTAATCACTAGTAAGTTCATGCGAGTAGCCCTAATCACTAGTAAGTTCAGGGGAATAGCCCCTATTCGCATGAAGTAAAGGGGAGTAGCCCCTACTCGCCTATAGTAGGGGCGAATAGGGCTTCTATTCACTAGTTGACTTTTCTAAATGCTAGTTGACTTTTCCTAATCGCGTGTACTGCTGCTATGAGTGTAAATTAGCATTCCGAGACCCGATTTCACATGTAGAAACATGCTAGGAACCCCGTAACATGTCTAATAACTTGGTAACATATATTTGGATGTATTCCGGTGATACGTGAACTATGTGCTATAGCTTGTTGTGTGTTAACGTATGTTAAGTGTACTTGCGTTATTGTACGTTTTGGAGCGTAAACATAACACGGGGAGTCTCGGGTCACCAATGGGATGTCGAGTCTTGTACTTTGGGTCGGTTAAACAGTCACGGTGTTTTCAAACAAACTTGGTTATGGTCTGGACATCTAGGGACTAATTAACCTGCGGGTTATTAGTCTAAGTACTTGTAACTGTCGTATGTTAGGTCGCCACTGTACGGGACTAACATAGCTGAGTTTACTCGGGATTAGGAGTAAAGCAACTTAAGGTGAGTTTACGGCCCCTCTTTTAACTGGTTTTACGTTTTCGGGGGAGAAAACATGTGTTAAAACAACTATTTGGTAACTACTGTCATACTATGGGTTCTAACGTATACTACACGATCTTTGGAAGTCCCGGGGGGAACCATGAATGTGCGGGTTTGCACAACGGGGAAATGTGAATAGCGCTATTGGGAGTGACCAACCCCGCTCGTCGGCTTGGAGGGCCGGGCGAGTGCATATTGTCTCAAACAGGAACAACAGGAACATTTGGAACTATTCGGGCACAAAACTGGTATTCGAGTTAGTAATGGTTTTCCAATCGTGGTAGTAACAAAACGTACGCCTAGCTAGCGTATACTGGTTTTCTATTTGTTATAGTATGGACAGGTGGACTTGGTACTTGAACTGCAAACCTGTAAACTCACCAGCATTTTTGTGCTGACGTAAACTTTTACATGTTTTCTCAGGTCGCTAAGGTAGCACGACTGGACTAGGGCGCACGCGTCTGCACGGCGTCTAGATAGAGTTGCATGATTTCATAAACATTGAACTTTGGTTATTTATGTTGAACTTTATTTTGAATAAGCTTCCGCTGTAAACGGGATTTTAAAACTATGTTTTGGTATTGCATTAATTACATTTAGACTTGTTTATTGTGATCGTTGGTTTGGATCCTGGTTTGTCATGCGCCTCGCGGTAAAACTCCGCAAGTGGATTTTTGAGGGTGTGACAGATTGGTATCAGAGCCAATGGTTATAGTGAACTAGGACTGCATGTAGAGTCTAGTCTATAGCCGAGTCGCACACACTAGACGATCACATGGTACTAAACGTTATAGTGGGTTACGTATGGTCTTGTCGGGGTGTCTCTAAATCGTTGGTCTTTCTACGTTACATCATCCGTTCTATCTTAGGTTGGGTTATCTGTTTTCTAGGCAGTGTGGTCTGTTGGAGTAACTCGTGTGTTCTTGAGATTTGTCCAAGGCTCGGACATCTCCCTTTCGCACTCCAATAGAAACACTTGTCATGAACTACCGTAGTATTACGGTGTGTAGCTAAGAGTCTATGTTCGGTGATTTGAACTTTGAACTAGGAGAACACTTGGAGGACCATGTAGAGCGTTTTATCATTTTGGGTGCACACAAAATCATAAAACGAAATGCATGGAAGCCCTAGTGAGCTCTGGGTTTGAGGGATAGTCCTGGATTGGATCTGGCTTTAATCTTGTGAACATTAGTGGTTATCTTTAACTGCGAAACTAAATTTTCTCGTTCTTTCTGCCAGAATTATGTCTGGAGTGCGTGGAGGACGAGGAGGTGGTCGCAATGGTGGACGTGGTGGTGGTCGCGGTGGTGCTGGTGGTCGTGGTGGAGGAATTAACCTATCACAGGCTGATCTGAACAACTTGCTCCAGGCTGCCTTTCAGTTAGGGCACAACGGTGGTGGTAAGTTGTTTTATCCATTTTCTTTGCCTCATTGGTGAGCCTTGTTTACGTATTTCGTGGTTTCTCATACGTTTCATTTCAGGTGGTCCTGTTGACCCACCCCCACCCATGTGCACCTATAAGATGTTCCGGGACTGCAAGCCCCAGGAATTCTCTGGCACCGAGGGTGCGGTCAGTTTGCTTAGGTGGTTGGAGAAAGTGGAGTCGGTATTCCTGATGTGTAACTGTCTCCCAGAAGATCGGGTGAAGTATTCGGCTGCGTTATTTCAAGACGTGGCATTGACTTGGTGGAATGGTATTACCCAGAACATGGGTATTGGGGAGGCATATGCTATGCCATGGGAGAACTTTGTGCAGTTGCTGAAGCGGGAGTATTGCCCGAGAGAAGAGGTACAGAAGCTGGAGCATGAGGTGTGGAACCTCAAGATGACTGGGTCGGAAATCGAGAAGTATACGGTTAGGAGGAATGAGTTGGCAGTGCTATGTCCCGATTTGCACGTGCCAGAGTATCGTAAGATTGAACATTATGTCTCAGGGTGGTGCCGGAAATTGCAGGGTTAGTGGCTGCTGGGAATCATCCTACTTATGCGGAGGTAGTTCGGTCTGCACATAGGATGACTAATTTAAAGGTGAACGAGGGGATGTTGCCGGCGAAAGGTTCGACTGCTAAGGCTCCAGAGAACAATAAGCGCAAGTGGGAAAACGACGGGAAAGGATCTGGGTCTACGCAGCAGGGTAAAAAGTTTGATAATGGGGTTCATCGTCTTCGGGTAATAAGCAGGGTGGTTATGCAGGAAAACTGCCCAAATGCAACAAGTGTGGACGCCATCACCAAGGGAACTGCGACAGTAACCGTTGTCACCGCTGCCAGCGAACAGGCCACTATGCTAAAGACTGTCGGGTTACACTTCCATCGACTCAGGCTCCGACCAACAGTTCAGCTCCGACTACTCAGGGGACTACAGGGAAACAGGGATGCTACAACTGTGGTGACACTGGGCATTACAAGAAGGATTGCCCAAAACTGAAACAGGGTGGAAACAACGGGAATGGGAACAACGGGGGCGGCGGCAGAAATGCACGTGCCTTCGTCATTGGAGCTGCTGAGGCTAGGCAGGACCCTGATACAGTCACCGGTACGTTTCTTCTCAATAATCATTCTGTTAGCGTGTTATTTGATTCTGGTGCCGACAAGAGTTTTGTATCCATGGATGTTAGTCGACTGCTAGATGTAGTACCTGTACCATTAGAGACCAAGTATATTATTGAGTTAGCTGACGGTAAAACGATTGAAGCTACTAGTGTTCTTCGGGAGTGTCAGTTAGAGTTGTCGGGTTTATCATTCCCCATCGACCTTATGCCGGTACCATTGGGTAGTTTTGACGTTGTGGTAGGAATGGATTGGTTATCTTTGTATCGCGCGGAGATCGTCTGTTACGATAAGGTTATTCGGATTCCTCTCCCTGATGGAGAATTTCTTTCTGTATATACGGTATCAAGGGTGATGTTTCGCTAAACATCATCTCTAGCATGAAAGCCCTTAAGTGTCTTCGAAAGGGTTATCCAGCCGTTTTGGCGCTCCTATCTGTTTCCACTAGTGATGAGAAGAAGATTGACGACATTCCGGTGGTACGCGAGTTTTCTGATGTTTTTCCCGATGATTTATCTGGTCTTCCTCCTCATCGTCAAGTCGAGTTCGGTATTGATCTTGTACCAGGGGCTGCTCCTATTGCTCGGGCCCCCTATCGTCTTGCACCTCCCGAAATGCAAGAGTTGTCTAGTCAGTTACAGAACTCTTGGACAAGGGTTTCATCCGACCAAGTTCTTCCCCTTGGGGAGCCCCGATTTTATTTGTCAAGAAGAAGGATGGGAGTTTCCGATTGTGTGTAGACTACAGAGAACTGAACAAGTTGACCATCAAGAACCGTTATCCTCTTCCACGTATCGATGATCTATTCGACCAGCTCCAGGGTTCTAGTTATTATTCCAAGATCGACTTGAGGTCCGGTTATCACCAGCTGCGCGTCAGGGAGGCTGACGTTGCAAAGACTGCTTTTCGAACACGTTATGTCCATTTCGAATTCTTGGTCATGCCTTTCGGTCTCACGAACGCACCGGCGGTTTTCATGGACTTGATGAACCGCGTCTGTAAACCGTATTTGGACAAGTTTGTCATTGTGTTTATCGATGACATTCTGATCTACTCCAAGAACGAGACCGAACACGGGGAACATCTACGGTTAGTTTTGGAACTCTTGCGACGGGAACAACTTTACGCCAAGTTCTCAAAGTGTGACTTTTGGTTACGCGAAGTCCAATTCCTAGGACATGTGGTTAATGAACTAGGGATTCATGTCGATCCTGCTAAAATCGAAGCGATCAAGGACTGGGGAGCACCAAAGACGCCAACTGAGGTGCGGCAATTCCTAGGCCTTGCGGGCTATTATCGTCGTTTCATTCAGGGGTTCTCGAAGATTGCTCAACCCCTCACCACTCTCACTCAGAAGGATAGGAAGTTCGACTGGGGTGAATCACAAGAGTCCGCGTTTGAGGAACTAAAGTCTAAACTGTGTTCTGCTCCTATTTTGTCTTTACCTGAGGGTCCTGATGATTTTGTTGTTTACTGTGACGCTTCCATTCATGGACTCGGTTGCGTGTTGATGCAACGCGAGAAAGTGATTGCGTATGCTTCTCGTCAACTCAAAGTGCACGAGAAGAACTACACAACTCATGACTTGGAGTTGGGTGTCGTGGTATTCGCGTTGAAAATTTGGAGACATTACTTGTACGGTACCAAATGCACCATCTACACCGATCACAAGAGTCTCCAACACATTTTCGACCAACAACACTTGAACATACGGCAGCGCCGTTGGATCGAACTTTTGAACGACTATGATTGTGCTATTAAGTACCATCCTGGCAAGGCGAATGTTGTAGCAGACGCCTTGAGCAGGAAGGAATCTTCTAAACCTCGTCGCGTTCGGGCATTGCAGCTCACTATCCATTCGTCGTTACCTGATCAACTCCGTTCTGCCCAATTGGAAGCTTTGAAGGAGGAAAACCTTAAAGCTGAAACTATGCACGGTGCCGACAAGCACCTAGAGCGAAGGCCTGATGGCCTGCACTATTTCGCAGAACGCATATGGGTTTCTTTATTCGGGGGACTACGGGAGCTTGTTCTTGATGAGGCTCATAAGTCCCGGTATTCTATTCATCCTGGTTCGGATAAGATGTACCAAGATCTAAAGGTGCTTTACTGGTGGCCAAACATGAGGTCGGACATAGCCTCATACGTGAGCAAATGCTTGACCTGTGCTAAGGTCAAGGTGGAATACCAGAAACCGTCGGGTCTCCTGCAACAACCTGAAATTCCGGAATGGAAATGGGAACGGATTACTATGGATTTTGTCACACAACTTCCTAAGTCAACAAGCGGGAACGACAAGATATGGGTGATTGTCGATCGGTTAACGAAATCAGCCCATTTTCTTGCTATTAAGGAGACCGACTGTAACATCGCCAAATTTTCAATTATAAAAACGTATATTAGTTCCATATTATGCCTAAGTTTTATTGCCCGACCACACAACTTATATATTCATATACATATATATATATATATATATAATAATAATAATAATAATAATAATAATAACTAAGTAGTTAAATAACCCAATTAGATAGTCCAAATGGTAGTCCACTCCTCATTGTGTCTAGAATGAAACCCAATGGTCGGCCCACCCAGTCGAGCCCATCTAGGCTGGCCCAAGCCCACTTTCCTTTCCCCATTCGCTGTAAAAAAAAAAAATTTGTTTCTCCTGAGGCTCGAACCCGGGCCAAACCCCCATACACACACTCTCACAACCAGTTGGTCTAGCACTTCACATCTGATTGAACCCAGGCACGATTAATATATATACTTAATTTCAATCCTTCACAGTTGACTTGAAAAGTCAACTGTGGGACGCGAGTTGCTATAATTCATCGTCTTAACTCGTAATTGATCAAATTTTGGCAACTATACTTGATATTCGGCCATCAGTAACTAAGCATTACGTTAATTATCAATCAATTGTCAACCAATTGACATTATACGCGTATAAACTTCAATGCGTGGTCAATCCTTGCCATTTCACCAATCCAGTCATCTCACTATAAATTGAACATCATACCACCCCCTATACTCGCCGAATTATCCCTCTTCACCTCTAATTTCTCTTAAAAACCTCTGGTTCGTTGATTTCTGTTCAACATTAACCCGAATCTTGGCCGAAGCAATTCTGGGTCAAATCGTTATTGTAAGTATTATTTCTTGTGTGGGATTTGTTAGTCGGCCTATGCACGACATTAACCCCATGATTAATTGGGTTAATGTCGTGATTACTGATCAATCAAAAATTCTAGGGCTCGAGGTTGAATAATTGGGGAAGAACACTAGTTTGTTTTCGTTATTTGTATTTAATAAATAAGAAACAAACACAACCACCAGTCCAGACCAGGTGGTTGTGTCTGTGGCTCGCTTACAGACCCACGCGGGTTCGAGTCCCGGGTGTGGCACCTTTTTGTTCTATTTCTTTTCTTCTAAAACAAACAATAATTAACTTTTTATTACTTAAAATTTTATAAATTCATTTTAATTTATTAAAACTCTTTTAATAATTCTAAAAAAAAAAATTATTTTTAGATAATCTGATGAAAAGCTTTCACCCACAACTTTTGGTTTTCAAAAATTAATTTATTTAATATATTTAATAAATAAATCAATTTTATTCTATTATATTTATAAAATCCCATTAAAATATCAAAACAAATTTATAAATTTCCATAAATTTTATTCTGAGATATTTTAACATTAAGCTTTTTAGAAATAATTTTTATTTCTGAAAAATCAATTATTTAATATTTTTAACCAATTTTTGTTAGATTTAATCATAATTAAATCATAATAAATTCAATTTTCATTATTTTTGCACCAAAATTTTATAGAAATTATTTCTGATTATTTGGAACAGAAATATAATTTTTAAACTAATAATTCTTTAATTTTAATATTTTTTATATTAAAGTTAAGTTTTTGACAAATTTGTATAAATAGATTTAATAATCTATTTTAAAGAAAATAATTTTATAAAAATTATTTTTTATACTTTAAACACATTCTTGTGACCATCCTAGATTTAACATTTATAAAAAGATTTTTAGTTATTTATTTACTAAATTTTTCTCAATTGGCGAATATTTTTAATAATAATCAAACGAGCTATTATCCCCAATTCGAAGCCCTAGAACATATACATTTGTAGACTTGATAGACTTAGACATATTTATTATCTCATTTTAGGGTGATACTTGATACATTTGGTCAACACAATTATCCAAATTTCTCAACAGATATAACATTTTACCAAGGTGAGTTTTACATAGCCCCTTTTCTATTTATCACCATTTTTGGGGTGAAACATGTTACAACAATATTTATGCAATTCAATCATCAATGTGTCTATGTGTATTTCTATGTTGCATTATGTCTTGAACATGACTAGGGTAAGCACAATTCTAGCATAAACATTCATCAGCCAAACGGTATACATTGATAGATCTATTGGACTGACAATCCCACCCGGATACGTGCCTCCTACAAAGGTTACGTGGGTGTTTGTTATCGTATAACATATTGGACCATGAGCGTATGGTATGTATCATTTTATAACAGTCATCAGGGTTGATTATGCACTCGATTTATTTCTAGTATGTTCTCACATATGGACTAGATTGACATGACACATGAATTGCACATCATCTTTATTCAATTATCAAAAAACCTATGTAATTCTCACCAACTTTTGTTGACCCAAAACATTTTCAACTTAACATGTTTCAGGTTCTATTTGCTTGAAGATTTGAATTGATGCTTGAAGATATGTGTATAGTTTTATGCAATTTGATGTACAAATTCTAGAACAATTGTATGTAATTCATTTAAATCATTTAATGGAATTTATTATTCACCATGAGCTACTGAACAATCATCAATACGTGACATCCCGATGTTTCCGCCATCGGTTGGGGTGTTACAGATTGGTATCAGAGCCATGGTTATAGGGAATTAGGTTATTAGAAAAATAATCTAGTCTATAACCATAGGATTTAACAAGTACTTGCTTCTTTTACTTGCTATACTCTATCTCCCTCCTACTTTCATCCTTACAAGAAGGCTGCTCTCCAACAGTGGATCTACTCTTAGACTAATAGGACAAAAATCCTCAGGTTTAACCTGAACCACCTTGAGATCTCGTCGAAGTTCTAGATTTTAATAATGAACACGTGCAATCTGGAAGGGTGAACGCCTGTATTCTGAGTCTTCTGTCTAGGCTGGCATTGCGCATATATCCCAATCAGACGAGGGACCCGGATGCCTACCTGGGAATTCTCGGGATGAGTGTTCACTTATAGGCTAAAGCACGTCTTCATATGTTATTAGAATTTAGAATCTTTGATAAGTCAACGTTTTCGTTTATTCGTTTTAATGAATAAATGATTACACTCCTTATATAATCTCATTCATTTCACTGTGTTACTTACAGATCATGCCTCCACGTCGCAGTACTCGTCTTAACAGTGGTAACAATCATGATGAAGGGAGTAGCAATCACAACCACAACCACGATACTAACCACAACAACAACAACAACAATGGTGTCGATGCTCAGCTAGCTGCAATCATTTCTCAACAAATGGCGCAGCAAATCGCGACTCTGGTTCCCAACTTACTAGCTCAAGTCATCCAGTTGAATGGCAACGGGAACGGCAACGGCAACGGGAATGGAAATGGACACCACAACGGAAATGGTCTCCCAGCCTGCACCCTTAAGCATTTCAATTCTTGTAACCCTCCAAAGTTTAGTGGTGAAGAAGGAGCTACAGGACTCCTACAATGGTTTGAGGGTATTGAGAATACCTTCATTAACAGTGAATGCCCCGACAACTTTAAAGTCCGTTATGCCATGAGTGTTCTTCACAAACGAGCACTCACTTGGTGGAATGAAGAAAAACGTACTCGCGGAGCTGAAGCTGCACTAGCCTTAACTTGGGATCAAGCTAAAGACATTATGAAGGCAGAGTTTTGTCCTCGTAATGAAATTAAGAAGCTGGAAGATGAATTTCATGATCTTGCTCAAGACGGTGGGGAAAACCTTGCTTACAACACACGATTTCACGAACTTAGCTTGCTGCTGCCCCACAAAGTCACCCCTTTGCCCATTGCTATCGAAAAATACATTGGTGGCTTACCGATGCAGATTCAAGACACGGTGTGGGGAAGGAACCCTGCTACTTTGGAGGAAGCAAAGCGTTTGGCTGCCACCCTAACAGATAACCATGTGAAAGCAGGAACCCTAACTCGTAAAGGGGAAAAGAAAAAGGATACTCCCCAACCTGCCGTTGAAATCAAAACCGAGGCCTCAACCAACGGGAAGAACAAGGTCAGGAATTTTGCAATAGACACCACTGCTCCACCCACCAAGAAACAATACAATGGGAAACTACCTAAGTGTGACACCTGCCAGTATCACCACCCAACTCAAGTACCCTGTCGACAGTGCACCAATTGTCAAAGGTATGGGCATCTTGCGGAAGCTTGTCGAATCCCTGCTACAAACGCTCTTGATGCTCCAAATAACCCTGCTTGAAACCCTCTAGCTACTTCACAGCAAGCCCCACTATTTGAATAATGTCTACCTATTTAAATTCTATGTATTGACACATTTTGATTCAAGTAATAATAAATTCAAGTATTATCATAACATTTGTGTGCACGCTTGTTTGAATGTGAATTAATTGCTATATCTACTTGCTTACTTGTACAACAATTAGTTGACTACCAAGCAACCTACTTAACGATTGGTAGAGGTCATCATGTCTTTCCAACAGTCGGGAGAGGCCCTACCACCTGCTCAACGACTAGTGGGGACTATCAGACCTGCTCAACAATCGGTACAGTCATAAAAGGACACACAACCCTAATGTAAGGTAAATTGGTAATTACGGTCCGGAACGTAATCATGAATTTACAGGTACATTAAGGTAGTGTGAAATTTTATCAAGAATGTCGGTAGTCGACCAATTGCTAATCTAGTGTCTTCCTTTAACTTCGGGACGAAGTTCCTAAAAGTAGGGGAGACTGTAACATCGCCAAATTTTCAATTATAAAAACGTATATTAGTTCCATATTATGCCTAAGTTTTATTGCCCGACCACACAACTTATATATTCATATACATATATATATATATATAATAATAATAATAATAATAATAATAATAATAACTAAGTAGTTAAATAACCCAATTAGATAGTCCAAATGGTAGTCCACTCCTCATTGTGTCTAGAATGAAACCCAATGGTCGGCCCACCCAGTCGAGCCCATCTAGGCTGGCCCAAGCCCACTTTCCTTTCCCCATTCGCTGTAAAAAAAAAAAATTTGTTTCTCCTGAGGCTCGAACCCGGGCCAAACCCCCATACACACACTCTCACAACCAGTTGGTCTAGCACTTCACATCTGATTGAACCCAGGCACGATTAATATATATACTTAATTTCAATCCTTCACAGTTGACTTGAAAAGTCAACTGTGGGACGCGAGTTGCTATAATTCATCGTCTTAACTCGTAATTGATCAAATTTTGGCAACTATACTTGATATTCGGCCATCAGTAACTAAGCATTACGTTAATTATCAATCAATTGTCAACCAATTGACATTATACGCGTATAAACTTCAATGCGTGGTCAATCCTTGCCATTTCACCAATCCAGTCATCTCACTATAAATTGAACATCATACCACCCCCTATACTCGCCGAATTATCCCTCTTCACCTCTAATTTCTCTTAAAAACCTCTGGTTCGTTGATTTCTGTTCAACATTAACCCGAATCTTGGCCGAAGCAATTCTGGGTCAAATCGTTATTGTAAGTATTATTTCTTGTGTGGGATTTGTTAGTCGGCCTATGCACGACATTAACCCCATGATTAATTGGGTTAATGTCGTGATTACTGATCAATCAAAAATTCTAGGGCTCGAGGTTGAATAATTGGGGAAGAACACTAGTTTGTTTTCGTTATTTGTATTTAATAAATAAGAAACAAACACAACCACCAGTCCAGACCAGGTGGTTGTGTCTGTGGCTCGCTTACAGACCCACGCGGGTTCGAGTCCCGGGTGTGGCACCTTTTTGTTCTATTTCTTTTCTTCTAAAACAAACAATAATTAACTTTTTATTACTTAAAATTTTATAAATTCATTTTAATTTATTAAAACTCTTTTAATAATTCTAAAAAAAAAATTATTTTTAGATAATCTGATGAAAAGCTTTCACCCACAACTTTTGGTTTTCAAAAATTAATTTATTTAATATATTTAATAAATAAATCAATTTTATTCTATTATATTTATAAAATCCCATTAAAATATCAAAACAAATTTATAAATTTCCATAAATTTTATTCTGAGATATTTTAACATTAAGCTTTTTAGAAATAATTTTTATTTCTGAAAAATCAATTATTTAATATTTTTAACCAATTTTTGTTAGATTTAATCATAATTAAATCATAATAAATTCAATTTTCATTATTTTTGCACCAAAATTTTATAGAAATTATTTCTGATTATTTGGAACAGAAATATAATTTTTAAACTAATAATTCTTTAATTTTAATATTTTTTATATTAAAGTTAAGTTTTGACAAATTTGTATAAATAGATTTAATAATCTATTTTAAAGAAAATAATTTTATAAAAATTATTTTTATACTTTAAACACATTCTTGTGACCATCCTAGATTTAACATTTATAAAAAGATTTTTAGTTATTTATTTACTAAATTTTTCTCAATTGGCGAATATTTTTAATAATAATCAAACGAGCTATTATCCCCAATTCGAAGCCCTAGAACATATACATTTGTAGACTTGATAGACTTAGACATATTTATTATCTCATTTTAGGGTGATACTTGATACATTTGGTCAACACAATTATCCAAATTTCTCAACAGATATAACATTTTACCAAGGTGAGTTTTACATAGCCCCTTTTCTATTTATCACCATTTTTGGGGTGAAACATGTTACAACAATATTTATGCAATTCAATCATCAATGTGTCTATGTGTATTTCTATGTTGCATTATGTCTTGAACATGACTAGGGTAAGCACAATTCTAGCATAAACATTCATCAGCCAAACGGTATACATTGATAGATCTATTGGACTGACAATCCCACCCGGATACGTGCCTCCTACAAAGGTTACGTGGGTGTTTGTTATCGTATAACATATTGGACCATGAGCGTATGGTATGTATCATTTTATAACAGTCATCAGGGTTGATTATGCACTCGATTTATTTCTAGTATGTTCTCACATATGGACTAGATTGACATGACACATGAATTGCACATCATCTTTATTCAATTATCAAAAAACCTATGTAATTCTCACCAACTTTTGTTGACCCAAAACATTTTCAACTTAACATGTTTCAGGTTCTATTTGCTTGAAGATTTGAATTGATGCTTGAAGATATGTGTATAGTTTTATGCAATTTGATGTACAAATTCTAGAACAATTGTATGTAATTCATTTAAATCATTTAATGGAATTTATTATTCACCATGAGCTACTGAACAATCATCAATACGTGACATCCCGATGTTTCCGCCATCGGTTGGGGTGTTACACCGACACCATGGATCGTTTGGCTCGTCTCTACTTGAAAGAAGTTGTTTCTAAGCACGGGGTACCTGTTTCTATTATCTCGGATCGTGACTCCCATTTTACTTCTCACTTCTGGAAGTCTTTGCACAAGGCTTTGGGTACCCAACTAGACATGAGTACGGCTTACCATCCACAGACTGACGGTCAGAGTGAGCGTACGATTCAAACATTAGAAGACATGCTGCGGGCATGTGTGATCGATTTTGGCAAGGGTTGGGAAGCTCATCTGCCGTTGGTAGAATTCTCGTACAACAACAGTTATCACACGAGCATCAAGGCTGCTCCGTTCGAAGCACTGTACGGACGGAAATGCCGTTCTCCTCTTTGTTGGGCTGAGGTGGGTGAGAGTCAACTCACTGGGCCTGAACTAGTGTACGAAACTTCGGAAAAGATCGTACAGATTCGTAATCGGTTGGCGGCGGCACGGGACCGGCAAAAGAGTTATGCCGATCAGCGTCGCAAACCACTGGAATTCCAAGTCAATGACAAGGTACTTCTAAAAGTCTCACCGTGGAAGGGCGTCATACGCTTTGGGAAGCGTGGCAAACTTAATCCGCGATATGTCGGCCCATTTACGATCCTGGAACGGATTGGGCCGGTGGCATATCGACTTGATTTACCGACGGAGCTCGGTAACGTACATAATGTCTTTCACGTGTCAAACTTGAAGAAGTGTCTGGCTGACGAGTCTCTCATCGTTCCACTAGAAGAGATCAAGGTTGATGATCGCCTTCGGATTGTGGAAGAACCTGTGGAGATCCTCGATTACAAGATTCGTAGCCTACGTCACAGCAAGATTCGTATCGTTAAGGTTCGGTGGAACTCGAACCGGGGACCGGAATATACATGGGAACGGGAGGATCAGATGAAGTCTAAGTATCCTCACCTCTTTCCTAAGGAAGCGTTCGAGTCGAGACATGTCTCTTCGGCAGCTGAATGAATCTCGGGTCGAGATTCCTTTTAACGTGGGGATGATGTGACACCTCGGGTAAATCTCTCTCTTGATTTCTACTCTCTATTGATTTCTGTCTGTTTGTTTATTCCCTTCGTTGTTTCTTTTGTTACTTACGCAATTTTCGGGACGAAAATTCTTTTAACGTGGGGATGATGTGACACCTGGCAAATTCTGGTTAACAACGTTGTCTAGATGAAAGTCTACCTTAGCGAGTCACGCGTATATTGTACGTAACTGGGTTAGTTAAGTCGGGATATGGTTCGGGAACTATTGGTTAGTCTAGAAGATCATTGGATGTTGGTCTAGAGGTTCGTTAGATGTCGGTCCTTAACCAAGTGTACAAACGATGACGATTTGTAGGATCGTCAGGGCATACGGAACGTACGAGTCTCGAGTCCCGGGAATTGGTGAACGAGTGTAAATATGTGTAATTACTTGTGTTATGTGTTTACAATCATTATGTGACTTGTCGGTACATGAATATGCATTAACATATGTTAAAACGGGGTTTAACGCGCAAAACACACAAGGCCAAACCCTATAGGCGAGTAGGAGGTCTACTCCCCTATAGGGGAGGCGAGTAGGGAGCCCATAAGGGCGAGTAGGCCCTACTCGTGTGATGTTAAGGGCGAGTAGGCCCTAATCGCTAGAACTGTCAGGCGATTACAAGCCCTAATCGCCTGAACTGCTGCACAATCGCATGTAACGTGCTGGAACGACTAGAAACGCCTATAAATACAACACTTAACCTCCTAAACTCCCTAATATCAACCCTAGTCGTCCCATAACCGCCCCAAACACTTAAACAACCTCTGGAAGGCGATTTTGATCAAAAACACAAGGTTTCAAGGTCTAACCATCAATCTTTTACAATTCCAAGGTTTGATTCTCATCCATAACACTTTGTAAACGTTTTTAATCAATCCCTAATGGTCCAGACCTGTTCATAAATGAAAAAGCTTTCTGAAAATCGTCAATAAGGATTGTTAAACGGATTATAACTAATTAACATGCGTTATGGGTATGTATGATTAGAAAGATAGGATTTTTATGGATCTTGATGATGTTTTGATGTATTATCATGCTAGGTCAGAATTAATATTGTTAGTATGATGATAGAAAACTCAGTAATCGGATAATAGGGTTATGATTACATGCGTTAATTGATGTTACATGCTATGTGAATAGTGTTTGGATTGTTTTGGGTTGCATGCAGGACTGATTATACGAGGTTGAACGTAGGGTTTTGGGTTAAACATGTTTAGGATAGTGTTTGGGATGATATTGGGTAGTTACACACGTTCTGGATCTGATTTGGAGCGTTAAACGCGCGAAAAACTGGAACAGCATGGTTACAGGCGAGTAGCAATGCTAATCGCCTATAACTCATGCGAGTACAAGGCTAATCGCCAATATATAGGCGAGTAGAAGCCTATTCACTAGTAAGTTCATGCGAGTAGCCCTAATCACTAGTAAGTTCATGCGAGTAGCCCTAATCACTAGTAAGTTCAGGGGAATAGCCCCTATTCGCATGAAGTAAAGGGGAGTAGCCCCTACTCGCCTATAGTAGGGGCGAATAGGGCTTCTATTCACTAGTTGACTTTTCTAAATGCTAGTTGACTTTTCCTAATCGCGTGTACTGCTGCTATGAGTGTAAATTAGCATTCCGAGACCCGATTTCACATGTAGAAACATGCTAGGAACCCCGTAACATGTCTAATAACTTGGTAACATATATTTGGATGTATTCCGGTGATACGTGAACTATGTGCTATAGCTTGTTGTGTGTTAACGTATGTTAAGTGTACTTGCGTTATTGTACGTTTTGGAGCGTAAACATAACACGGGGAGTCTCGGGTCACCAATGGGATGTCGAGTCTTGTACTTTGGGTCGGTTAAACAGTCACGGTGTTTTCAAACAAACTTGGTTATGGTCTGGACATCTAGGGACTAATTAACCTGCGGGTTATTAGTCTAAGTACTTGTAACTGTCGTATGTTAGGTCGCCACTGTACGGGACTAACATAGCAGCTGAGTTTACTCGGGATTAGGAGTAAAGCAACTTAAGGTGAGTTTACGGCCCCTCTTTTAACTGGTTTTACGTTTTCGGGGGAGAAAACATGTGTTAAAACAACTATTTGGTAACTACTGTCATACTATGGGTTCTAACGTATACTACACGATCTTTGGAAGTCCCGGGGGGAACCATGAATGTGCGGGTTTGCACAACGGGGAAATGTGAATAGCGCTATTGGGAGTGACCAACCCCGCTCGTCGGCTTGGAGGGCCGGGCGAGTGCATATTGTCTCAAACAGGAACAACAGGAACATTTGGAACTATTCGGGCACAAAACTGGTATTCGAGTTAGTAATGGTTTTCCAATCGTGGTAGTAACAAAACGTACGCCTAGCTAGCGTATACTGGTTTTCTATTTGTTATAGTATGGACAGGTGGACTTGGTACTTGAACTGCAAACCTGTAAACTCACCAGCATTTTTGTGCTGACGTAAACTTTTACATGTTTTCTCAGGTCGCTAAGGTAGCACGACTGGACTAGGGCGCACGCGTCTGCACGGCGTCTAGATAGAGTTGCATGATTTCATAAACATTGAACTTTGGTTATTTATGTTGAACTTTATTTTGAATAAGCTTCCGCTGTAAACGGGATTTTAAAACTATGTTTTGGTATTGCATTAATTACATTTAGACTTGTTTATTGTGATTGTTGGTTTGGATCCTGGTTTGTCATGCGCCTCGCGGTAAAACTCCGCAAGTGGATTTTGAGGGTGTGACATGCACCTGTGGGATGAGCCGAGGTTGTGTTGACAACCGGGTTATTCACCTGTGTGGGATTGACAGAGATATTATTTTCACGGAGAAATCGGCTTAATTTCCTGCATTCTTTTGTGTCATGACCTGAAAAGTTACAAAATTGACAAAAGAGATTATTGCGGTTAGTACGGTAATTCGTCATCGAGCCACTGTTGGAATGGTTTTGTCGATTTGTCCTTTGCCCAAAGTTGTTGGGCCGATTGCTATTGCGGGTCTCAGAGGTGTGGCGATTTTGGGCTTGTGGTCCCTGCCTTTGAGTTTGATTAACAGTGATTGTAGGTGTGGGCTGAGAATCAACGAGTGACCGTTCATGATCAACTAATTTTTCAAAGAAATCTGAGAAAGTGATTGGAGTATCTCTCATTTTCACAGAAGCGATGATTTCTTTGTAATCATCACCAAGGTGAGTTAGAGTATGAACAATAAGGTCGTCATCATCAACAGGTTTTTGAGCTAATGCGAGTTCATCCGCGATGGCTTTCATTTCACGAAGATATTGAGCGACTGGTTTGGTACCTTTGCTGTGCGTAGCAAGTTTGGAACGGAGGGAGATGATCCGAGATCGTGACACGCTGGCGTAACTTTCGGTTAGGCGTTGAAAGAGTTCACGGGAGGTCTCGGCTGAGGAAACGATTGGTTGAATCGTAGCAGATCAACTTCCAAGGAGGGCTCCGAGAAGGATTTGATCCTGTCGGAACCACAGCCGGTACACCGGATTTGGCTTTCCTTCAAGAACTTTCGGTGGTGGTTCGGTTAAACCATCAACGTACTGTTCGAGTTCGAGACCGGTAAGTGTAGATAGTACTTGTTTGCGCCAGGAAAGAAAGTTATCGGGGTGAGTTGGATCGGAAAGTGGGTATGGGTGGATAGGGAATTGACGGTGGTGGCCATTTGATCGAAGAAGAAGGGGTGGTGTACTGGAAAAAAATATATGTGATGAACTGGATCGATAGGCTCACAGGAGCAATATAGCTCTTGATACCATATAATAACTTCTTGTATTGTATTATGTTTTGAATGAATTTACAAACAGAAGGTACAATGCCTATTATAGGCGATAGTGAAACAAGGAAATAGAGGATTTACAGGAACAAGCATGGAAAGAAATAATTACGATTTACTACATTTGACTATTTACTTTAAATGCATATATTGAATTTTAAAGTGATTTATTGGTTTCCATAACATATGAGTGTTTGTATTTTTTCATTGGGTTAACTTGCCCTGTATATAATATGAATCTTTTGTTGGGCCGTTGGCTATCCAAAAATAAATATATACAAGATTGCCCTTAATTATCGTTAGTTTTTAACTGAATTAGGAAATTGGATGGAAACGGCAACAAATGACAAACCTCAGGTGTCCAGTTATAAAAAAAATAATTTTTTTTTTTTTCGGATGTAACCGGCAAAACTCACCAAACCTCAGGGACGATTTTAGCTATTAACTCTAAATATATATTACTCTACTAGAATATGCATTTTTTTCATACCTCATTTTGTACCGCAATATAATCGTTAAACCCTTGATGATCAACATCGAGCTTGGGCACATGATTGTCACCATAACTCCATCTTTTCATGCTAGGACAATCACACACTCCGATAAACTTTAAATAAGGATATTTGACGGTAGAATGGCCAGAGTAGAAGCTCTCGAGTTTGGGCAGTTTGTCACTTCAAATACGGGTAAGGAGGGGAACATGATATCTATATCTTGTTTTGTTGATTCATATTTACTTCCTCTTGTTTGCTCGTCTCCGGCCGAAATGACAACCACCAAACTCTCACATTTTAAAATAAACAATTTTCTCAAATTAACAAGCCCTTCTGCTACACTTACTTACGGGGAATAACTTTAATAAGGAGGGACAATGTGTAATCCTGATACTCATTACTCATTAGATTACAAAAGCTTATATATTGATGTGGGCTATCCCATAGAATATCCAACCAATCTAAAAATTCCAACTTGATTTCTTTCGCGTGCGAAAAAAACTTTTCCTTTTTGTTTTCCTTCGACCAAGTTCACTTGATGTAACAGAGATCTGCATTGCATCTAGGTCACATGTCTTTACCAAACTTCTAACATCGTCACACCCCAGTAATTCAATGTACTTTAGTTCTTCGAAACCTTCTAGATAAAGTTCTGGTAGGATGTTATCCAAATCTTTTATCTCCCATAAGGCCACAACTTTAACATTTCACTGAGTTGTACCAGTTTCATAATTGGTGTGTGTGTGTGAGAGAGAGAATTTTTGTGCTACGTCTCTAACTTCATGCTCCCATCTTAAACAATTAGAATTAAACAAGAAATCACTGATGAACAAGGTGCCCAATACACTAAAAAAAGGAAAAGAGGACCAACGTTTGTGAGCAATTAGTATATATACAATTAGCAAGGGTTTGTCATTTTACATTGTCTTAACGGAGATAATAGACGAGCGTTAGAGGTAAGCACCAACATTGTTATAAAAGTCATATCATCATGAGCATCTACGTATTTTCAAAGTTTTGAGAACTAAAGATGCAATATGTTCATACCAAATGGACCATCCGTGTAATTAACAATAAAAATAGCCATTAACTTAATTAAACTATCTAACAGTTACACACCAACGTAAACATAATTAAAGTCCAATGTTACATCTATCTATATAATAAACCAAAACACTAGGGTTGAATCCTAGCTTTTTAGAGGGTCTTGAAGGATCCAACTTCTATATGGAGCTCCAAGACTAAGACCTATATAAACCTCTTTTTATTTACTTTTGTCAACATCCATTTCTCATTACTCATTCCTCTCCTACTAATTCATTTCTCCTTCCTATCTCATTGTCATTTTTGCAAGGTATGTTCTTCATCATCATGTTTTCAATCATCTAACATAAAGATAAAAATAAGAAGATTGTATCCTTATTTATTTACAATCAGAAATGTGAATCCTATATCTAAATCCTTATTTTTTTACAAACAGAAATGTGAATCCTATATCTAAATGGCGTGCTACAAAACATCCAAGATTTCCGGTTGACTTTTCTGATTCATTTGAAATCCGTAAAGCAAATGTTTCAAACCATTTTACATATATAATAAATACAATCGTGTTCTTATTAAAACAACTTTCAAATCGTATTGTTTTTCGATAATGTTTAAACCAAAAAGAATCGTTTTTTTTTTATTAAAACCATTTGATAATCTTTTTACAATCAACTCTATGCTTTGGATGTAATCGATATGCGAGTAATTCTGCTCAGCTTTAATCATTGAATATATGATTGTGTTTTTTAATAAACAGATTGCAATTGAAATCGGTTTTGAGTATGTGTGAATATAAGAAACAAGTATATATAAAAAAAAACAAAATACCGGATTTCATAAAAGAAGATAATTAAAATCAGTTTTTAGTATGAGTGACTTTATGTATATACTAACAAAAGTTTGTTTTTTGCATATGAAGAACAGGATTTCAGTAGGACACATAACTTCGATATGGCTTATCACAAGGGTGACAAATTCTTCAAGGTTATTCATGACCCTTTGTTTAGAAAAAAAAGAAATTGGGGTGTTTAATGTTACAACTTTCAACAAGAATGGTCGCCAGATGAAATTATTCAAAGTTTTGAATAACAATTTGTTAGAAGAGGATAATAATGTTTTGGAACCACCAGTTGGTCCGAATACGCAAGAAATTCAACTTTCCAAGTACGATGGTTTACATGGTTTTGCATCCCATGTTACAAATGAGTTGGTATGGTTATTTTTTTTTATGTATGGTGATTGCCTAATTTTATTTTATTTTTCTTTTGCCTATTCCATCTACAAATTTGTATTCATTATTCATTTTGGCGATTATGTAGGTAATTCCTAACTTGATTGCGGAAATTGCCGGTTTAAATCAATCATCCAAGATTAAGATTAAATTTACCAATGGGTATTTGTGGTCTCCTATGGTGCATGTAGGTGTTCATTATCAAGTTCCTAGGTTTGTGTTTTTTAATTTTTACCGTCTACATTTTCATTTATTTTATAATTATGTAAATTGCTTTACCTCTTATATATTTTTGTGTTGTTGATTGTTTTGTTAAGGTTTACTGTCATTGGATGGGATGTCTTGCGTGAATCGGAAGGTATTTCTATTGGAGACTACTGCCTTTTCAAACGGTGTTCGCATAAACGTAGGCTTTTTGTTACCAAGATTGACACACAAGAAGTTATTGATTTCTCACAAATCAATTAATCCCTGTTAAATGTAATTTTTTGTTCATTCCATTAAACACATATTTCCATACACTCGTATGTTTATTGTTAGTTTTTTATGTATTTTTATTATATTTCCTTTTTTAACTTATTTTAAATAAATTTTACTGATTATAAAAATGTGTTTTGACCTTTGATTATGCTATAATACTTTAAATTCGCCATTAATGATTTCAATGCTTGACATTGACTAAATGTAATCAATACATTAATTTATGATTAGACTTTAAGTTCGGCTTTAATGGTTTAATTCTTGACTTTGACTAAATTTATTCAATACATTAATTAATTTATAACAATAATATATAAGAGCTAATTCGGATGCTAATTATCCTCCACTCTTTCATCCATTCCTTATTGTTGAATTGATTGCATACCTATATTATGCTTTACATAACATGTAAATAACATTAATTTTTCGTTCATTCCATTAAACACATATTTCCATACACTCGTATGTTTATTGTTAGTTTTTTATGTATTTTTATTATATTTCCTTTTTTAACTTATTTTAAATAAATTTTACTGATTATAAAAATGTGTTTTGACCTTTGATTATGCTATAATACTTTAAATTCGCCATTAATGACTTCAATGCTTGACATTGACTAAATGTAATCAATACATTAATTTATGATTAGACTTTAAGTTCGGCTTTAATGGTTTAATTCTTGGCTTTGACTAAATTTATTCAATACATTAATTAATTTATAACAATAATATATAAGAGCTAATTCGGATGCTAATTATCCTCCACTCTTTCATCCATTCCTTATTGTTGAATTGATTGCATACCTATATTATGCTTTACATAACATGTAAATAACATTTAGTTTAGTAACATTCAACAGATAAAAAAAAAATAACATCACAAATATGTATAATCATATGAATTCGGCTTTAATGGTTTAAATTCTTGACTTTTACTAAATTTAATCAATACATTAATTTATAACAATAATATATAAGAGTTAATTCGAATGCTAATTACCCTCCACTCTTTCATCCATTTCTTATTATTGAATCAATTGAATACATATATAATGCTTTACATAACATGTAAAGAACATTTAGTTTAATAACATTGGATAAAACATGAGGAAAAAAAAATCAATACTAGGTATAATACTTAAAATTCGCCATTAATTATTTCAATGTTGACTTTGACTAAATGTAATCAATACATTAATTTAGTTTAATAACATTGAAGAAATAAAAAAAAAAAATTCACAAGTAGGTATAATCAATAAATGATTGACCTTGACTAAAGTGAATCAATACATAATGTTATAACCTTTAAATATATGCTAATTCAAATGCTAATTAACCGCCCACCATTACATCCATTTCCTATTATTCGCTAAATTCATTTAGTTTACTAACATTGATTCAATAAAAAAAAAAACAATTCACAACTAGGTATAATACTTAAAAGTCGCCATTAATTATTTCAATGCTTGACTTTTATTAAATTCAATCGATACATAAAGTTATAACAATAATAACAATTCTAAGTCGAATCCTAATTACCCTCCACTCTTTCATCTGATTTTTATTATTCAATTGATTGAATTCCTATATAATGCTTGACATAACATATAAAGAACATTAGTTAAATAACATTGAATAGATCAAAACAACTTACAACTAACTATAATGCTTAACATACGGCTGTGTTGCTTTGAATACTTTACTTTGACTAAATTCAATCAATACATAAACTTATAACAATAATGTATTCAATCGTAATTCGGTTCCTAATTACCCTCCACTCTTTAATCTATTTGTTATTATTGAATTGATTTAATTCCTACATCAATACCTATATAATGCTTGATAAACCGATTTAATCAATAAATGATTGACCTTGACTTAAGTGAATCAATACATAATGTTATAATCTTTAAATATATGCTAATTCAAATCCTAATTAACCGCCCACCATTACATCCATTTCCTATTATTCGCTATATTCAATAACTATATAAAGAAGTCAAACCAATTCACATACGATTGTAATAAGACACGTTGGAGCCACTTTAAGTAATCGCAAAGATATATTATTAGGTTACTATCTGTTTCTCATATTTAATTACATAATGTCGAAGTTATTTTGATTTGATTTTTATTTGTTGTGTTATTGAAGTCATCTTTTGTTATTTACATCATTTTTTTCCAGTTAACAAGATCAATGGCTGCTGTAGATGCAAATGAGTTTACAATGGTTAACCAAATTCATGTAAACCGAAACAGTGTGGCGTTAAAGCTAAAGATTATTCGGGTTTGGCGTCTACCCGATGTTGATCTACATGTGGTAATATTTAATTTTACTCTTTATATATTAGGTTTAAACTTCATTTACGTGTACAAGATGCAACTGGTGATGTTGAACTAATTTTATTTCATAATCAGTCAACTGTAGTAATTCCAATGTCTGCAAATACTTTGCTTGAGGAAAATACACAGGTTATATAATTATTATAATACAAATCTATTAGTTTCTTATATATTTTTTTTGTTAACTACTAAAACAATAATTTACATTTTAATTTTATACAGGTTGATCACACTGTCAAGTTTCCAGATGAATTATACTATTTACGTGATAGAGTTTTTGCATTTAAAATTTCCATCACTGATTACAACTTGAAAAGCTTTGATGAAGTTTATGGAATTTCAAACCTAACTGATGACAAGTTTATTATTTCTGAAATTACAAAAAAGTTTCAGTCTTTTGATCAAGTAAGTTAATTATGGCTAAAATTTAAATTTTTATAGTTATTTGTTAATTTCGTTATACTTTTTTTTTTGTATCAGGATACTAGCAAAAACATAATGAATGAAAATTTAACTGAGGCAGAATGTTCGATTATCTCTGGTAAAGATGCTAAAACTAAACGCAAGCTGACAGCAGTATATGAATTGCTTGGGAACAATACAGTATCAACTCTTAATAACAATGATGAGGCAAATGAAGCTTAAATGGAGTCTGATGTGAAGTTTAATAATGTTTATTACAAATAAAAACTTTGTTGATTAATAGTATTCTGTAAAACCGTGTTTTGTCTTAATTTATTTTTTGCTTCTCTTTCAGTATACTTATATCATCTCATTTATGGTTTTTGTTTTTGTATTTCATTTGTACATGCAAATTGTGTTTAATTTCAATTATGACCACTATTTTTTTAATATATATCTAAATTTGATACAAACTATATAATCTAATGATTGTATTTACATAACAATCATTTAGTTTTATGCTAAAGTAAATTACATTTATCTTAAAAATATAATCTAAATACTAACAATTATGTTAATTTGTAAACTCAAATATATCTAATTTTATATTTATATTTTCTAATTTCTAACAAAGCTTGACTAATCAATCTGTCCCAATCTTCTTAGTAGGGGTGACCATACGAAAACCGATAACTAAAAATTGCCGAATCATAACTGATAACGGCACCGAAAAAAACCGAATCAGAATTAACCGATCGGTTGCGGTTAACATTTGCCTTAAACCGAACAATTTGTAAGTATTTCATATATTTTTTATTGCGTTTTCATATATATATTTGTATCTTGAAAAAAGGTCCAAACAATTTACTAAATACTTAACTTTATAATTTTGCACAACTTTTATGTTTGAATATTTACCTATATTAACCGAAACCAAAACCGATAACCGACAAATTTACGTAACCAAAGTAACGATCGATTTAGGTTATTGTTTTTCCTAAAACCGAACATTGGTTTTCGGTTTTTGTTATATTTAAAAACCGAACATAAGGGACATTTGATCACCGTTACTGCTTAGTATGATTAAAATATACATTATTTTGATAATATTAAATCTATATTCTAAAAAAACAAATTAATCTGATTTAATTCTTCTAATTAAACAACAATTATTGAGGTATAATTCTTATTTTGAAAAGATCCTTATTCAAAGACCAGTCAATACATTTTGACAACATTTTATGCACTAAATGTGCTCATTTATGCACTAAATGTGCTAATTTTAAGTTCTTTTATTAATCAACCTACAAATTTGTTTAATCACAAAGAAATAATCCGTCATCAATCGAAGGTAACATTTATTTTATACATCGCCCAAATATCTTATTTCTTACTGATTTCCATTGTTGTTTTTTTACTTATTTATTTTTATTTTATAGGTTACACGCAGAGAACACCTTTGTCCGACATCTCTAATGGTATTAATTATTTTACTTTTTATGTCATCATTTGTTAGTATATTTTTTTATGTTAGTATATTATAAAATTTTGTTGTCCCGTTTTGTGTTTATCTTCTTTTTCAAAGCATTCCATTTATTTATTTAATTTTTACGCAGTTTGTCACGAATCGCAACATAGCAATCTATCTGAGTTTTATAAACAAAGGCGTACAGAAAGAAAGCGTATCTTGGATTCTAAGCGGACTAACAAAGGAAAACAAAATATAAAACCTAACAGTCAAACACAGCAAGTTGACATTGTTGGTATGTTCAGTTTAGTCATGTTTACAAAGTATATTATAATAAATCAACATTTATTAAACGTATATTATTTTAATTTGTTAGGATCTTCATGTGTAAGTTTGCCGCTTTCTAACGTATGCAACACGCGGTCAACATCGAATTTAAAACGAAAACGGCCCAGTATTACTCCCATACCGATGGCTGATTTGGAAGCATGCTTAGAAAACCCGCATGGAGTGAGGACAAACAATGTAATACAAGGCATATCTGCAGGTAGTGTTTTTACACTAATAACTAATATTAAAAAAATATTTTTAATATTACATAACTAAAATTTTATAAATATGGTACATTTAATAAATTTTAATATCTTTTTTTAGCTTACTTGGACCATGGTGATCAGAATGTTGCTTGTGAAGATTGTAATGCTAGACTGTGGAGCTGTGAATCTACTAGAGGGCTTAATAGAAGTAATACTAAAAAAAATTTCTCTCTGTGTTGTGGATATGGAAAAGTTTTGCTTCCTCCTTTTAAAGAGGCCCCACACAGTTATAAAGAGTATTTTAATGGAGTTGATTCTAAAAGCAAATTCTTTTTAAAGAACATAAGACGATTCAACTCTATGTTTGCATTTACGTCCATGGGTGGAAAAATTGATAGGTCTTTAAATCATGGTAATGCTCCATTCATCTATCGTATAAGTGGTGAGAACTATCATGCTTTGGGAAATCTTTTACCATCACGTGGACAAAATCCAGTATTCTCTCAACTATACATATATGACACTGAAAATGAAGTTTCGAATAGAATCAATGTCGTTGGGTATGTTATTTTTTTATTTTCTTTTGTCGAAAATTGTAAGGATTTGTAATAATTTCGATTCTAATGTATTCATTTTATTTATAGTGATGCAGACGAGGAATACTCATCAGAAAGGCGCTTGAATTTCAAATTGTTAAGGATTTGAAAAAAATGTTGGATTCCAAAAACTCCTTGGTGAAATCTTATAGAATGGCGAGAGATTGTTTTCAGAAGAATCCTGATGCACAAGTCAAGCTTCGATTAAACGGAATGAGGAAAGGAGATGGTAGAACCTACAACCTACCCACGGTTTCTGAAGTTGCAGGATTGATAATTGGTGACCTTAATGAAGAAACAGATAAACGTGATATTATTGTGCAGACCATTGATGGAAAGCTAAAAAGAGTTAGTGAGTTACATCCTTCGTATCTTGCTCTTCAGTATCCATTGTTGCTTCCTTATGGTGACGATGGATATAGAATTGACATCCTTCACAAAGGTGTTCCATTACCAAATGAAAGCTCGTCTTCAAGTTCAAAAAACAAAAAAGATGACCGTCAAAAAAATGTTTCCTTACCAGATGTGGCCTCATCTTCAAACACAAACAACAAAAAACGTGAAAGTGTAACAATGAGGGAGTTTTTTGCTTATAGACTTCAAGATAGGAGTAATGAATTCTCGCTAATTCTTAATGCACGAAGGCTTTTGCAGCAATTTATAGTTGATTCGTATACAATGATTGAGATGGAAAGACTAAATTACATTAGGGGTAAGCAAACCGTTCTTAGGAGTGAGAAGCATAATGTCCTAAGCAAACAAAGAGAAGAAGGACAAACAGAAACATCAACCATGGGTCAACGGGTTATTATTCCATCTTCCTTCACAGGTGGCGCTAGATATATGATGCAAAATTATCTAGACGCAATGGCAATATGTAAGTGGTACGGATACCCTGACTATTTTATTACAATCACTTGTAATCCTAAATGGCCAGAGATGAGAAGATATCTTCAAGATACCACTCTTAGACCCGAAGATAGGCCAGACATTTTATGCAGGTTGTTTAAGATTAAACTTGATTCCATCATTAAAGACCTGAAAGATAAGCACTTATTTGGGACTGTTGAAGCTGGTGCGAACACATGAAGTTAATTTTTTATTACAACAACATATATTCTTTGTTTTATAACATTTCTAACTTAATTTCTTTTGGTTGGTCTCAATACTTTTCAGCTGTATATACCGTTGAGTTTCAAAAACGTGGATTACCACACGCACACATTTGTTTGTTTATGGCTGCTGGTTATAAGCTTCCTACAGTTGACCATATTGACAAGTTCATTTCAGCAGAGATACCGAATAAAGATGAAGATGCAGAATTGTATGAACTTGTACGTGAATTTATGATTCACGGTCCTTGTGGTCCTTTGAACATGAGTTGTCCGTGTATGGTCAATGACAAATGTTCAAAAAACTTCCCAAAAAATTTCCAGAATGAGACTTCTATTGATACCGAAGGTTATGCAGTTTATAGACGCAGAGATAATGGATCGTTTGTAGAAAAGTCTGGTGAGCAATTAGATAACAGATATGTTGTTCCATATAACAAGACACTTCTTAAAAGATACCAGGCTCATATCAACGTTGAATGGTGTAACCAAGCTGGATCCATTAAGTATTTATTTAAATACATTAACAAGGGTCCAGATAGAGTTACTCTTAATTTTGTCGAAAGCAAGAAAGTACCCGGTGAAGACAAAGTTGTTGATGAAGTCAAAGGATTTTATGATTGTCGTTATATTTCTGCGTGTGAGGCTTCATGGAGAATATTCTCATATGATATTCATTACAGGTCACCTCCTGTAATGAGACTACCTTTTCATCTACCTGGTGAACAAAGAATTGTTTTCGATCCTACGCAAGACATTGACGACGTTCTCAATAAACCCTCTTGTGCTTCCTCTATGTTTTTGGGTTGGATGAAACGCAACAAAATTGATGCCAATGCAAGGCAACTAACTTACATCCAATTCCCTTCACAATATGTTTGGAAAGCACAAGAACGAAAATGGGAGGTTAGGCAAAGAATAAAGTCAATTGGTCGAATTCATTCAGTTCCTGCTTCTGTTGGCGAAGCTTATTTTTTGAGAATGCTTTTGAATAAGGTTAAAGGACCAACATCGTTTCAAGATATTCTTAAAGTTGATGGGAAAGTACAATCATCTTTTAGGGATGCATGCTACGCAATGGGACTCCTAGATGATGATACAGAATATGTTGAAGCAATAAAGGAAGCGGCTTTTGCAGGTTCTGGGCCTTATCTAAGAAACTTATTTGCAACTCTTTTAGCGTCCAACAGTTTGTCAAGACCTGACATTGTGTGGGAGGAAACATGGAATTATTTGTCTGATGACATTTTACACAAGAGAAGAATAGATTCAAACTGTCCAGGTATTAACTTTTTTTAATATATTATTACTTTAAAATAGATTTTTTAGAATTTTTTGAGCATATACTAAATTGTAATGATTCATAATTATTAGGAATGTAAATTATACTAATTTTAATAGTTCCACATATTCAATTATTAATTTTATTTGTTAATTTTATTCTATATATTCCATTCTAAGACATTTTTTTTCCCAGATTTGATCCTTTCAGACGACGAACTTAAGAATTTAGCTTTGCTAGATACTGAGAAGTTCTTATTGCGTAATAGTTGCAGTCTACGACATTTCGTAGGTATGCCATATCCTGAGAATGATTTTCTATCATTATTAGAAAATCGTCTTATTTGTGAGGAGTTGGGCTATGACTCAAACAGTTTGGTTGAAGAATTTGATTCTCAGTTCTCTTCTTTAACAGATGAACAAAAAAATATTTATAATTGTGTAATTAAATCTGTTGAGGAAAAAAAAGGAGGGGTTTTTTTTGTTTATGCTTACGGTGGTACGGGTAAAACATTCGTATGGAAGACTTTATCTTCATCCATAAGATGTAAAAGAAAGATTGTTTTGAATGTTGCTTCGAGTGGTATCGCTTCTTTGCTATTGGCCGGTGGTAGGACAGCACATTCCAGGTTTCGTATTCCTATAAACCTAACTGAAGATTCTATGTGCTTCATACCACCTAATAGTGATGTTGCACAGCTGGTTAAACAAACTGACTTGATTATATGGGATGAAGCACCCATGACTCATAAACATGCTTTTGAAGCACTAGATCGAAGTTTAAAAGATGTATTTGGTGTACATGCTGATGAGTCGTCTAATTTGTTATTTGGTGGAAAGGTTGTTGTGTTTGGGGGTGACTTTAGGCAAATTCTACCAGTTGTACCAAATGGAACTAGGCATGACATTGTTAATGCCTCTTTAAGTTCATCATACATTTGGCACAAATGCACTGTTTTAGAGTTAACAAAAAATATGAGGTTGCTTTCTGGAAGCTGCAGTTATGATATTGAGGAAACTAAAAAGTTTGCATCTTGGCTTCTGGACATAGGAGAAGGAAAGGTTGATACAATAAGTGATGATCAAGATGTTATTTTGATACCTGATGACTTACTTATTTCTCAATCTTCGGATCCTGTTTCTGATTTGATAGCCTTTGTTTATCCTTCACTTTTGGATAACATCCACATTCCGACTTATTTTCAAGATCGAGCTATATTGGCACCGAAGAATGAAGTTGTTCATGAAATTAATGATATATTACTTTCAATGTTTCCGGGTGACGAAGTTGAGTATCTAAGTTCGGATAGTGTTTGCCAGTCTGAAGATGTGAACAAACAGGTTGATGAAAGATTAGTTTCTCCTGATGTCCTTAATGGTCTTAAGTTTTCTGGAATACCAAACCATCGTTTGGTTTTGAAAGTTGGCGTTCCCGTAATGTTACTCAGAAACATTGATCAGAAAAGCGGTTTGTGCAATGGAACAAGGTTACAAGTTGTTAAAATGAGAAAACGTGTCATTGAAGCGAAAATCATATCAGGAAGTAACATTGGAATGCGAACTTTTATTCCAAGAATTACTTTATCCCCCTCAGATAAGAAAATTCCTTTTAAATTTAACAGAAGGCAATTTCCACTTGCTGTTTCTTTCGCAATGACAATAAACAAAAGTCAAGGACAATCCTTATCCAGAGTTGGGTTGTATTTGAAGGATCCAGTTTTTTCACACGGGCAGTTGTATGTTGCGCTTTCAAGGGTTAGAAGTCGAGATGGACTTAAGATTGTTATAGTAGATGAAAATGGTGAATTGACAAACAAAACATCAAACGTTGTGTACAAAGAAGTCTTTCAGGATTTATGAATAATTTGAGTAATTTTTATGCAATTTTTTTATTATCTTTGTGGACGTTATGTATATACAACTTCAATAATAAAGTATTATTTTAAACTTTTTTTGTTTGCTTTGAATAGTGCCTTGCATTTTGTCAATAAAACAAGTTATGTACTAATTACAATTACATTAAAAATAAAAAATATGATAAAAAGTCATTTACAAAAACACAATGTATTCATACCTTTGTTATTTTTTTCAAAATTTTATACTTTTGTTGAGTACTGATCATAATAGTTAATCGGTTTTCATTACTAACGTTACTGAGGGCTTATAAAAAATATCCACTTTGACGTTTTTATAAGAAAACAAATTTCAGGCTAACCGTTATTTTTAACACTTTACGTTTGTATCCAGTAAACTTGAACAATACAACTCTTAGTTTCATATAATTTTTTTATTTACTATGGTTTGCACCGTGGGTCCCACGGGTCTCAAACCTAGTTATTGTTATAGCAAATACATATATAACACAATCACACAATCATATATGATTGTCTCCCAAATCCCAATTCTATCCGAATCCGAGGGCACCAGCTGAATACCTATAATTTTAAGATAGTACATCATAACTTATATGTTGCAATATCTAGAACAAAACAAACAAGCTAATTCACAAAGTTAAATTTATAAATATAAAAATGAGATACACATTTATACTTAAATTTTGTTTTTCAGTTAAAAGACCTTAACTAAAAGTGGATTAATAAACCTACCTTGCAGTGGCGGATCTAGACCAAGATTTTAGGGGTAACGTTACATAATTTTCACGGGTAACGTAATATAAAACACGTAAAAAAATTTTAAAAATACACTAAAAATATATACTACGTCAAAAAAGTTGAGGGGTAACGGACGTTACCCCTGCTCCTTCTCTAGATCCGTCCCTGCTACCTTGTGTCAACCCAAGAGCCACTTATTCAGCAATATATACATTTCACCTGGAAATATGAAAAGAGAAAGAGAAAGGGGTCATGTTGATTAAAAGGACAATTCAATATTTGTTTTCATTACAATGGGCTATTCTTTTCAGAACCATGTATTTGTTTTCAATAATTGCTTAGTGTTAATTTGTCTGTATGTTTCTACTCTACATTTTTCTACCCTATATATCTTGTTTAAAAAGAAAATCATTTATTTATGCCAACAAAAGAAGTTCTAAATAATTTTAAAATTTATGACACCGTCATCCTTTTTTTTTTCTTGTCATCAGACCCTTTTCTTGACACGCAATGCGTGTCAAGAAAGGCCTTTTTTCTAGTAGTGTTTCTTTCTTAAAAAAAAAAAAGCAACGTGGACTTATAATGTTTCATAAACCACATAAAAAGTATCCTAAACACTAAAGGTGTGATTAAAAAACTAGCTAGCTACTTCATCCATAGATTTGGTACATACCCTCTACATCTTCAGTCCATTTCAAAATCGTCATTTTTTCATTCATCTGTAAAAGTAACTAGTTAGTTCACACAACAAAACAATATCATAAATTTAGGATATTCATTTTTCATACCTCGTGATGTCTTGCAACATAATCATTAATGCTAGACGGTCTCCCTAGATAATCAAAATCCAGGTTGGATATATGATTATCTCCATAACTCCATCTCTTCATGTTAGGACAATCTTCCGTTACCATACAATTCAAAGAAGGATATTTGATGGTATGATAGCCACAGTAGAAGCTCTCGAGTATGGGCAGACCACGAAGGAGAATATGGGTAAGGGGGAACACTATATCAGTTTCACTTCTAGTTGCTTGCTCAATTTCATTTCCAGATGTTTGCTCATCTTCATCCAAAATGACAACCATCAAACTGTCACAATGGGATATATCTAATAGTCTTAGATTGACAAGTCCTTTTGCAACACTTAAACGGAATAACTTCGATAAGGAGCAATTACTAATATCTATTTTTGCTAGATTACAAAAGCTTATGTATTGATGTGGGCTATCCCATAGATTTTTCAAGCTATACATACTTCTCAACTCGATTTCTTTCACTTGGGTAAAAAACTTTCCCATTGTTTTCCCTTGACCAAGTTCATTCAATGCAACAAAGGTCTGCATCGCATTTAGATCAGATGTCTTCACCAAGCTTGTAACATTATCACATGATTTCATTACAATGTCTAAATCACGGGTAACGTAATATAAAACACGTAAAAAAAATTTAAAAATACACTAAAAATATACTACGTCAAAAAAGTTGAGGGGTAACGGACGTTACCCCTGCTCCTTCTCTAGATCCGTCCCTGCTACCTTGTGTCAACCTAAGAGCCACTTATTCAGCAATATATACATTTCACCTGGAAATATGAAAAGAGAAAGAGAAAGGGGTCATGTTGATTAAAAGGACAATTCAATATTTGTTTTCATTACAATGGGCTATTCTTTTCATAACCATGTATTTGTTTTCAATAATTGCTTAGTGTTAATTTGTCTGTATGTTTCTACTCTACATTTTTCTACCCTATATATCTTGTTTAAAAAGAAAATCATTTATTTATGCCAACAAAAGAAGTTCTAAATAATTTTAAAATTTATGACACCGTCATCCTTTTTTTTCTTGTCATCAGACCCTTTTCTTGACACTCAATGCGTGTCAAGAAAGGCCTTTTTTCTAGTAGTGTTTCTTTCTTAAAAAAAAAAAAAGCAACGTGGACTTATAATGTTTCATAAACCACATAAAAAGTATCCTAAACACTAAAGGTGTGATTAAAAAACTAGCTAGCTACTTCATCCATAGATTTGGTACATACCCTCTACATCTTCAGTCCATTTCAAAATCGTCATTTTTTCATTCATCTGTAAAAGTAACTAGTTAGTTCACACAACAAAACAATATCATAAATTTAGGATATTCATTTTTCATACCTCGGGATGTCTTGCAACATAATCATTAATGCTAGACGGTCTCCCTAGATAATCAAAATCCAGGCTGGATATATGATTATCTCCATAACTCCATCTCTTCATGTTAGGACAATCTTCCGTTACCATACAATTCAAAGAAGGATATTTGATGGTATGATAGCCACAGTAGAAGCTCTCGAGTATGGGCAGACCACGAAGGAGAATATGGGTAAGGGGGAACACTATATCAGTTTCACTTCTAGTTGCTTGCTCAATTTCATTTCCAGATGTTTGCTCATCTTCATCCAAAATGACAACCATCAAACTGTCACAATGGGATATATCTAATAGTCTTAGATTGACAAGTCCTTTTGCAACACTTAAATGGAATAACTTCGATAAGGAGCAATTACTAATATCTATTTTTGCTAGATTACAAAAGCTTATGTATTGATGTGGGCTATCCCATAGATTTTTCAAGCTATACATACTTCTCAACTCGATTTCTTTCACTTGGGTAAAAAACTTTCCCATTGTTTTCCCTTGACCAAGTTCATTCAATGCAACAAAGGTCTGCATCGCATTTAGATCAGATGTCTTCACCAAGCTTGTAACATTATCACATGATTTCATTACAATGTCTAAATCACGGGTAACGTAATATAAAACACGTAAAAAAAATTTAAAAAATACACTAAAAATATACTACGTCAAAAAAGTTGAGGGGTAACGGACGTTACCCTGCTCCTTCTCTAGATCCGTCCCTGCTACCTTGTGTCAACCCAAGAGCCACTTATTCAGCAATATATACATTTCACCTGGAAATATGAAAGAGAAAGAGAAAGGGGTCATGTTGATTAAAAGGACAATTCAATATTTGTTTTCATTACAATGGGCTATTCTTTTCATAACCATGTATTTGTTTTCAATAATTGCTTAGTGTTAATTTGTCTGTATGTTTCTACTCTACATTTTTCTACCCTATATATCTTGTTTAAAAAGAAAATCATTTATTTATGCCAACAAAAGAAGTTCTAAATAATTTTAAAATTTATGACACCGTCATCCTTTTTTTTTCTTGTCATCAGACCCTTTTCTTGACACTCAATGCGTGTCAAGAAAGGCCTTTTTTCTAGTAGTGTTTCTTTCTTAAAAAAAAAAAAGCAACGTGGACTTATAATGTTTCATAAACCACATAAAAAGTATCCTAAACACTAAAGGTGTGATTAAAAAACTAGCTAGCTACTTCATCCATAGATTTGGTACATACCCTCTACATCTTCAGTCCATTTCAAAATCGTCATTTTTTCATTCATCTGTAAAAGTAACTAGTTAGTTCACACAACAAAACAATATCATAAATTTAGGATATTCATTTTTCATACCTCGGGATGTCTTGCAACATAATCATTAATGCTAGACGGTCTCCCTAGATAATCAAAATCCAGGTTGGATATATGATTATCTCCATAACTCCATCTCTTCATGTTAGGACAATCTTCCGTTACCATACAATTCAAAGAAGGATATTTGATGGTATGATAGCCACAGTAGAAGCTCTCGAGTATGGGCAGACCACGAAGGAGAATATGGGTAAGGGGGAACACTATATCAGTTTCACTTCTAGTTGCTTGCTCAATTTCATTTCCAGATGTTTGCTCATCTTCATCCAAAATGACAACCATCAAACTGTCACAATGGGATATATCTAATAGTCTTAGATTGACAAGTCCTTTTGCAACACTTAAACGGAATAACTTCGATAAGGAGCAATTACTAATATCTATTTTTGCTAGATTACAAAAGCTTATGTATTGATGTGGGCTATCCCATAGATTTTTCAAGCTATACATACTTCTCAACTCGATTTCTTTCACTTGGGTAAAAAACTTTCCCATTGTTTTCCCTTGACCAAGTTCATTCAATGCAACAAAGGTCTGCATCGCATTTAGATCAGATGTCTTCACCAAGCTTGTAACATTATCACATGATTTCAATTCAATATGCTTTAGTTCATCGAAACCTTCCGGATAAAGGTCCGGTACGATGTTATCTAAATCATTTATGCCCCACAAGTCTAATCCTTCACTTGCTTTAATGAGATTCATAATCGGCTTCATGAATCGGAAAGTAGATGACAAGATATGTATGTGTTTACAACAACAATTAGAACTTGTAATCGAGTGACTAGATTGCCTAATGTCAAATCCTATCAAATTTTGGAAGCGGGCATTGTCAAGAATACAATGCAATTCAGGAACAATTAAATGCAAAATTTTGAGAAACTTCAGTTCCTTTACTTCCGCAATAAATTCATAACTCCCCCCTCCTTCAACAACCCAACATACAACTCTTCCAACAAAATGAGTTTTGATACGACACCTGGTGTTACATAAAATAGATCTTTACAAGAGTAAACATCTAATAGCCTTAAATTGATTAACTGCCCTATCTCTTCAGGAATCATTGTTATCCCAGTCCTTCTGAGATTTAGAATCTCTAGGCAGGTTAACTCCCCAAGTATTGAAATTTCACAAAGGGATTTGTTTTTACTTAGATCTAGCATGCGGAGTTCTGTGAGTTGCTTTAGTGATTGTGGGAGTGTTGAAATATTATTAACCGGCATATCTAAAACTTTAACTTCTTTCATGCCTCGAAAGAATTCATCGGCAACAATTGAGATTTCATTATCTTGTATAAGAAAAGTATCAAGTTGAGGGAAAAATAGTTCATGATCAGGAAGCTTAGGAATTTTATTACCCATGAGCGATATCTTCATGTAGTTTTCTAAGTCTTTTCTTGGTGGCCAATCTCTTAAACCTATTCTAGATTGTACCATAAACTTGACATTACCTTTAGTAGTAATGAACAATGCCATATCACGAACAAGGTCATGCATTTTGAATAGTTCTTCATTCTCCGATAATAACAAGAAAGATGATTTAAGGGATTCCACAGAGAGTTGAACTATATCTTTTGCATCCTGAATGCTTGCACAATTATCAAATAGCCCTAGAGCTAGGCCATAATATGTCAACTTTGTAAGGCCAATATTTCCATCTTCGGGGAACATACTACACAATAAGAAACATGATTTAGCTACTTCATCTTCAAGATAGTCATAGCTTAGCATAAGTTGCATCATTCCTTTTCTTTTGAAAGGGGCATCCCCATCTGTTGGAGCTTGTAGTCGACGAAGCGCTGCTTCCTATATTTTAATATCTTTGTTTTTCAAAGCTTTTCCTACAACTTGAATAAAGAGTGGCAATCCACCACATTCTTCAATAATCTTTATTGCAACTTGTTTCAATGTATTGTCCCATTCACTTTTACCAACAACACGTTCGAAAAGGATCCATGCCTCTTTTTCTTGCAAAGGGTTTACGGAAATATTCTTCTGAGCATTCATTGCCTCACACACATCTCTGCTTCTAGATGTAAGCAAAATCTTGCAATTCATGTAGTCGCCCCGCATGGAATGTCCAATTCCTCTAGCTTTAGTTCCTCCCACACATCATCTAGGATTATTAAAACTTTCTCTTTTTTTAGTATTCTTTTAGCGGCTACTTTAACCTTTTCTTTAATCACTTTAGCATCAATAGTTTGTGAGATCGCTATAAATTCAGTATAATCAAATTGATTCTTCATTTCTACAGCAACTTCACTAGCTAGTGTCGTTTTACCTACACCTCCTAAGCCATTGATTCCAACTATTTGTATCTTGTCATCTTTTATAGCTTGAATGATCTCCTCCAAGGTCGACTTTTGGGTATTTATATTTTCAAGATTTTTTCTTTGATACAAGTCTGCAAATCCCGGTGTGGGAGCATGATAGGAGACACAAGTTTCAAAAACCTCACCATCTTTTTGGTGTTTCAAAAGCGATGAAGTTTTTTTTGTTGCCGTCTTACTAAAATGATGGAGGGTGCCTAAGTTAACACATGATCCTAAGTTGAAACACGTCTTCTTGGCTTCAATTTCTTCACCAATAAATGTAGTGGCATCTGCTATTTTAGCATCTGCTTTTGCTATCCACTCTTTTACGCCTTCTAGGAGAATCTCCCCTTCATGTTTAGCTAAATCTACTCGTTGTTGAAGCCTTAACTTCATACGCGTAAGATTTTCAGCTTCCTTCTTTAATGTGTTAACATTTCTACTGTAATTCCACATGTGGCTGATCTCCTTTTAGCCACACTAAACAAGGAGTCCCCTACTACTCCAACTAGGCAACTAAAGACCTCCCCATTTTTGATAGCCTAAGAAAGAAAATCGTAAAAGGAAGGATTGTAAGGAAATTGAGAAGAAAATTATGAGGTGCAGCGTGAAAAGAGAACGCACTACTAGAAAAAAGGCCTTTCTTGACACGCATTGCGTGTCAAGAAAGGGGTCTGATGACAAGAAAAAAAACGTCAAGGATGGCGGTGTCATAAATTTAATATGACATATTTTTGCGTGTCATCTGTTTATGACACACATTTATGACAGCATTTAATGACATACGTTATGACACTTTTTAATGACACTTTTTTATGACAGTTTTTATTGACATTTTTTCAACACATATTATGACATAATTTTATGACAGAATTTTATGACGTTCTTTTGCGTGTCATAAATTTATTAATTTAAAAAAAAATCCCTGTAAAATTACATATTTACCCTCCTGGATTTATAGCTATTTTATATATGCAAAATAATTAGCAAACTAATAACAAAAACATCATTTCATTATATAATCCGAGACGTTTAACGTTTACAAAAATATTGTATCGACATCACATTGCCTTCAAACAAAAAAGTTTGGATCATTTGAAAATAAATGTTGCGGCGTAGCCTGACCATTCTTCGCGAACGGCATCCATGTCTTCATCCCCGTAATGATCCGCTCCTCCCCCGACCTGAGACAACAATAAAATTAATACATTAATCGAGGCGGCTAATTATTTTACATAAATCATATATAATACATCGCTACGTTTATTTTGCCATAACTTACAATATTTCGACTCCTCCTTGCACTATCTCTTTCATGAATTTCATGACGTAAAATCCACATTCTGTGCTTCCCAGCTGGCATGGACACTACACATTAAAAAAATAAGAAAAAAATTATTTTACATAAAGAGATGGTAGAAGTTATATATCAACTGTAAGTGCTCTTATTTCTTTCTCTTTTTTTTTAACATGGCGCTATACTGCATCATTTGATAAGAAACTTTGACCTTGAAAATCAACAAAAATTATGTACATGGTTTTAACAAGAGATTTATGCCACATTTCTTAAGCTCTGCAAGTTTTGTTTTTCGCTAATATCAGTCAAAAATGTACACGTATGATCAGCAACACTTATAATCTGGATTCTGGACAATATCAACTGCTAAACATGTTTTTCGCTAAAGTAGCCTAAACGGCCCTAAAACATGTCTAGAACCCCTAAAAATGGTATTAAGTACAAACTAATTATATCATAAAGATATTAAGTACTCACCAAAGTGTTGACCCAATTGAGTTTAACCTTGCCGATACCACTTTGTGCAGCATAAACGACCATTGCCCTATTAAAAAACAAGAAAAATAGTAAAGCATTAACGCAACTTCCAGCAAACTATTTTTTTCCAAAACGACACATATTTGGTTACTATTCGAGCAAATTACTTACATATCAATAATTTGTTTTAACTGCTCAAGAAAACTGATAGGCCTTAATGAGTGCCTTAACGAGTCAAGGTAATAACATGTAGCTTTTCTCATGTCAAGTAATTCGTGTGTCAATTAATTTTTCTAAACTGATAGGTCTTGATGTATTAGGGAAGTTAGAATCGAGGCTGGGATGTGTTTCTCCATGGACATCCTTAAATTGCACATTTATATATGTTCTGCTCAAGATAAACTCATCTCTAACATACATTTATATATGTCACCGGGGACATCCTTAAATTGCACACGAATTTCTGCCTTTCTTGAATTCAATGCCTTCCCTGCCTTCATAATAAAGGGAACACCTACAACACATGTAGAATTAAATGCATAAACAACTAAATGTAGATCTTAAGTCTTCAGAACATGAATTAAATTTTACAAGAAATAGTTACTGATGAGATATCTAAGAGAATTGAAAGAAGGTTATATCATATCATGGGTCCAATCTAGAGATGGCAATTTTGTCTCATTTGCTTACAGACTGTGCGAATCCGAGTTGTGTTTTATGACTTTTATATGATAAGGGTCAAATCAGAAAATTTAGCTCAAAAGTTTAAACTAGTCAAATGGGTTGAAAGTCACCTAAAGTTTAATTAAAAAGCATACAAACAGTTATATTAAAAAAATGTGATCAAAGTTTTATAAAAGTTGGACTAAAAGTGTTTGCAGCCACAGGTCAACCCAACACACCCAACCCATTTCAACCTTACGAAAACACGACTGGTTTCAACCGAAATCGTACCCCACTCGGCCACTCCTCTTGCCACCACTAGTATGTACCATCCAAGTAGCTAATGGATATATAGGACGGACGTCAACTGAGCTACGGACTAGATATAGATATATAAGAATTAGATATGAAAATATTAATAAGCTGTCATACCTTCCCATCTTTCATTATGAATTCTAAGAACCATGGTAGCAAAGGTCGGAGTGTTTGAGTTATCAGGAACCGTCGGATCGTTAGTATAGCCTTCATACTGTCCAAGCACAACTTCATTGTCTTCAATGGGAAGAACAGATTGGAGAACCTAAATCATATACGCATCAGTGGGTAAGTTGGGACTCTTTAATCGGTCAGCTTGTTATTTGAAAATGAACTATAGCATAAGACTAACAAGAATAGTCAAATTAGTAACAACAAAGTCAAAGCATACACCTTCTGTTAGTACATGATGTCCCTAGGCTAGTATATCAGTTGTTTGGACGTGTTTCGGGGTGTTTGGAGACGTTTGTACGCGTTTTGGAGGGTCCGGGAAGCTGCATGCGATTAGCCTTCAGTTGCACGCAATTAGGGCCCTAATCGCGTAACTGTTCATGCGAGTAGGCTTTGTGTTCTGGCGATTAGCCTAATCGCCCCACATGGTCTGGCTGATCGCGTATATGCTGCTGTACGTACCCGGGAGGTATAAATAGGCCCAATCATTGCCCTAATCATTAGTTCTTGCCTCACACACTCTCCAAACACCCTCCCATGGTCTGTAAGGTCTGATTTGATCTCTGTAAACACTCGTGCTCTGTTTTTAGTGATTAATCGATAATCTTTTGACCCGTGTGTGTGTTGTGATTACTCGTTTGTCTTAGTTTCATTATCGTATCTGTTGTTAAAGCATATTAGAGGGATTCCGCACCTCTAGTATAAACCCCGTGATTGTTGGATTTAGCGTTATTCGATCCTACAAGTGGTATCAGAGCCGAGGCTCTTATCACGGGTGTTTTAATAACAAAAACGAGCAAAAACAGGTTGTTTTTGGTGTAAAAGTTCAGATTTTTAAGCAAAAACCTGTTCTTATTTTTGAAACTTTGAGTTTTTGTAAAAACCCATCTTTTTTCAACATCTTGGTGTGTGTTTACGGTTAAAAACAAGTGTTTTTGATTAGGGTTTGCTCTAAAACTGTTTTGGTAACTTGTCTAATCATTTGGGATCAAAATACAATGTTTTAGATAAGATTTTGAGACAAAATAGGTGATTTTTGAGCAAAAGTGCGGCAACAGATCAGATCAGGCGATTACGCAGTCCAAATCGCACAAAACTTTCATACGATTAGGGTTTTAGTAGCGATCAGCCCAAATCGCTACCTGTTTCATGCGATTAGTCACATAATCGCTAGTTTCCTTACACGATTAGGCCTAATTGCTTATAAGCGATTAGCCCTAATCGCCTCCCATACTCTCGTCTGTTTAAAACCCTAATCGCGTATAAAATCAAGCGATTAGGTCAAATCGCTTTACTATTCACACGATCTGCCCCCTAATCGCGTATAAATCTCCCAATTATAAGCCTAATCGCCTATAAAGGTCTGGAACATAAAATTTGACTAAGTATCGGACTATTATCATACCTTAACATATGGCGAACCCGTGGGGACATCTGAGTCAACCGAGACCTCAGTATAATCAACAAATGAACAATCAATCTAACGTACCCACGAACCCTTGGCAGTATTCAGCAGAACGTAACGCGCAACGGATGCAGCAATCGCAAATGCAAGCGAATGTTGCCGGAATCAATCCGTGGGCGCTAGCTGCTCAACAGCAAATGGTGAACACGAATCCATGGGCACTCGCGGCTGCTGCAAACTCTCAGACAAATCATCTGTCTTCCGTACTCATGAGTGACTTAGAGACGGGTAGTTCTAACAGGGCACCGAAGCTGCAATACATGTCCGACTACCACGGTTGGAAGGGCAGATTTCAGACTTATGTCGAGGGCATCGATGGTCTTGTATGGTCAGCTATCGAGACAGTGTACAGTCGGCCTTTAGTTGAGAACTCCACTACTCCGATCTCTATTGAAGACATGAATGAAGATCAGAGAAAGAAATACAACTATGAGAAGAAGGCGATGGCGGCATTGAAGCAAGCTCTTCCAAAGGACATCCTTCATCAATTCGCTCAGTGCACAACATCACAGATGCTTTGGTTAGCATTGGCTGAGCGAAATGAGGGTAATATGAAGACAAGAAAGGTCAAAATGGATCAGCTCAAAAAGGAGTTCGAGAACTTCAATGCTATAGGGAACGAATCTCTGAGGGATTTGACGGCTAGATACTACCATCTGATGTCAGAAATGTATCAGTACGGGGTCTTATATTCATCTGCGGACCTTGTAGAAAGATTTGCTGAGGCGCTACCTCCTCACTGGCATCAATGGTTGGATATTCTAAAGTCAAATAATGCATATCAGACTCTCTCCATAAATGAGTTCATCACCGAGCTGGAGAACAAGGAGATAGAGGAGATCAGGAGAGCAAACAAGGCGCTCATTCCACAGAATCCCAGCATCTATTATGGGAATCCTCTTCAGGACACCAGTGTGGGTGGAACCAAACCACAAACTGCTTTTGTGGTTAACCCGGACCCAGTCTATGCATTCGACAACTATGGTCCCCCAACTGATGTTCCTCCTCCTACATATCCTTTTGGACCAAACCCGTATCCTTTGAATTATAATGCTAACCAGTTTGGTGTTAATCCGTTTTCTCATCTTGCAGCACCAGCGCAGGCAACTGCAAACTTTAGTGGACCCTCTTCTGCAGGTTTTGGCGGGGCTCCAGCTACAAGTTATGGTGGATATGGAGGTGCTTCTAGTTCCAATCAAGGTGGCTATCAGACCAATACAGTCCCAGAGCAGCTGAACACTGCGGGTTTAGGCAAGGTGACTATAGAGCTAGCTCAGGAACACATGGCTCTATTGTCGACTTTGGTGAACTCCTATAGTGGACTGGTTGCTGGACAGATCGGGAATCCTCATCTTACACAGGAGGATTACTCGCAGATTGATAAGGACGACATGGATCTGATCGACATACAATGGCACTTCGCGAGCGTGGTGAGAAGGGCAAAGGATTACATGGAAAGGACGGGAAGGAGAGATGTCTTGATCAACAATAACACCAAGTTTGGGTTTGACAAAACAAAGGTCACATGCTACAACTGTGGCACAAAAGGGCATTTTGCAAGGGAATGTGACCGACCTAAGCAGCAAGGAAATCAGAATCCCTTCAACAACAATAGAGCCAATCAGAATCAGAGGCAGCAAGCTCAGGGTCAACCTAATACTGAGCGTGCCATTGTCCCAGTTAACAACCAGAATCAGAACCAGAGGCCGCCTGCAAACAACAATCAAGGTCAAGCCATGGTTATTCAAGCTGATGAAGGCTATAACTGGAACCATCTGATCCTCGGAGATGAAGCTCCTCAAGGTGGTGCAGCCTGTTTCGCTCAACAAGCATCTGAAGCACCAGCCGAAGTTGAAGAAACTTCGAGTCAGTCTGACATCATCACTTCTGAAACCGAGGTGTCTGACTGTGACTCGGAGTGCGATTCTGATAGTGGAGAAGATTTGGAGGAGTTGTTAGCTGAAGCAGATGCATTGATCAGTAAAAGGTCATTTCTTGTGGATGCTGACTGCACAGAGAAGAACTACGGCGAATTCTTTGGAGCTCAGAAGACAGCAGCTCACTATGCATTGATGGCCATCACTGAATCGTCGAACAAGGTAAGTTCTTCTTCTGATTCAAAGTTAGATTGTGTAGAGTGTAATCAGCTGAAATTCAGAATTAAAGAATTAACTGAAGAAAATCTGAATTTAAAAGCTGATGTTGGTCCGTTGCAAAGGTCAATTGATTCCTTGAGACAAAAGGAGAAAAATTTTCTAAGTACAATTGAAAATTATAAAAAGGATGTTTCTGAACTGTCCAAAACCTTAGCTAACAAACAGATTGCTATAAATAATTACATCAATGAGGTCGAAGACACTAAGAAACAATTGGCCATTGTTAACTGTGACTATGAAAAGATCAGGAAAAAGCTTGAGAGTTATTTAAACTGCAAGTATGTCCTTGATCACATAGTTGAACACTCTGACAAGGAAGGTTTCTCCACCAGTCCCAAATACTCTCAGTGTCCACCTCCGGTGAGATTCGAAAATCACAATTTTGATGTCTTACCGAAGGAGGAACTTGTGGACGTGGCAGCCGAGGCAGCAAAAGCTGCAGAGGCGGCCAAGGTTACTGAAGCAGCTAAACCTGCTGAAGTCACTAAGGTTGCTACTCCTGCTAAAGCTGTCAATTTGTGTGAGAAACCTGATGATATCAGTGTATATGACACTGACACTTCGGATGATGAGCTCGATGAACCTCCTAGGTATGCACCGGTTAAATCTATAGATGTTCCTCTTGCGAATCATATCATTACAACTGAAACCTTGAGTGAACTGCAACCGAAAGTGCAAACCGAGGATGGGAGGAGGATTAAGGTGTTCTATAAGTTAAAAGGGTCTGAAAAGGTGCATGCTGATGAGGAAGTCCCTCTCAGATGTATCGCCCCTGGTCTTGTTGCCAAAATTTGGCAAGAATCTGTCATTACCGTAGAAAAGGAAACCTGGAGTAAAAACAAGGGTAAGGGTAAGGGTAGAAAGGATCAGGGAAATCAGGCTAATGAAAATAACAAGAAAAATCAAAAGTCGAACACCGTTAATCCTCAAAATCAAGCTCAAAGGAACGGTCCGAAAAAGCATGTGACTGAGTTTATTAGATCGAGCGGCACTGAAAGAAATGACGATCCTCAAGTCGATCAGCAAAGAAGATGTCTTGAGGATCTAAAACATAAAAACTCATTTGCCGTTCCATCTAACAAAAGGAACAAGAAGGAGACCAAACCCGGATCTCCTAAGTTTGAAGAATATAGATCCTGTCACAAGTGCGGGGAACGTGGGCATTTAGTTGCTGCGTGCCCTGAATTGAGACGAGAAAGGATCAAAGTAGATGATCCTCCGAGTTCTAGCAAATCCAAGCAACCTGTCTCCCCTAAACTCTCAGAGAAACAAAAGGGAAAACAGGTCGTTTATGATAACCGCAACAAGATTGCTATGAACCAAAAGCCAGTTGATGGCAGGGGTCCACAGCTGAGGGGGAGCACTGTTCCTCCAAAGGTTGAAGCAGTGCCTAAGCCACCAGCAAAGGCTGCAGCTAAACCGCAGGGCAACCCCAAAGCCGTTCCACGTACAGTTAATTCTGAAGTGGATCCAAAATCTGTTCCTCCAAAGGAATCCAAGGCTGGACCTTCTAGCCCACAGGCAAAGAAGAAGCCCAAGCCAAAGAAACCTGAACAGATTTGGAGACCCAAGTCACCAACCAAAGAAGGAGAGTCATCTGCTGGAAAAGGCAGTGCGGTACCATCGGAAACAACTCCAACACCAAATGGGAAATGGGTTGACTTTCCGATGTTAGATGAAGTTGGTAGACCCAAGACCGTGAAGGCTTGGGTCCCCCTTAACCACTGAACTTTGAATGTTTGTGCAGGGAGTTCCACAGGGCCTTATCAGCAGCCTATGGATTGTTGATAGTGGAGCTTCAGGGCACATGACGGGCGATTTATCCCTGCTTTTTGACATAAAGAATATCAATGGGGGGTATGTTGCCTTTGCTGGTAATAAAGGGGGTTATATAACAAAGGAAGGAAGTATGAGCAACGGTATAGTAAGCTTTGAAAAGATAAGCTTTGTTAAACAGATAGACCACAACTTGCTGAGTGTTTCACAGATATGTGACAAGAAGTTCACTGTATTCTTTGATGACAACGCATGTTTCATTCTGAAGCCTGGATTCAAAATACCGAAAGAGTGGGTCATGATCTCAGCTCCCAGGGTCAACAACTTATACGTCCTGGATATGAGCCGAGCAATGACTGCAAAAGGTCAGGTCACTTGTTTTCTGTCAAAGGCGACAGAGAAGGAATCGATAATGTGGCACAGACGAATGGGGCACATCCACTTGAGGAAAATGAACCATCTGGTCCAGAACCAACTAGTGGAAGGTGTTTCTGTTAAGAATTTTCATTTAAACGATGTCTGTGTCTCATGCAAGAAAGGGAAGCAGAAAAGAAAGTCTCACAAGCCTAAGAAGACAAACTCAGTTAGTCTACCTCTCGAACGACTGCACATGGACCTGTTTGGCCCAGTCAATCGAAAGAGCAAGAACGGTGACTCATACTGCTTAGTGGTTACGGATGATTATTCTAGGTTTTCTTGGGTTGTGTGCATGAAGCACAAGAGTGAAACTTTTGATTACTTGAAGAATCTGTTTACTAAATTGGAAAATATATATCAGCTAAAGATCCGTAGGATCAGAAGCGATAACGGAACAGAGTTCAAGAATCACGCTATGGAGGCGTTATGTGCAGAAAAAGGTATTCATCATGAATTCACAGCGCCATACACTCCTCAGCAAAACGGGGTTGTAGAAAGAAAGAATCGGACTCTTATTGAGGCAGCCAGAACTATGCTCGCAGACTCGAACTTGCCTGTGATCTTCTGGAACGAGGCAGTTCACTGCGCGTGTTATACTCTGAATAGGGTTCTAACGGTAAAGAAGCTTGGAAAAACTTCTTACGAGCTTCTGAACCGAAGGAAACCGAACTTAGAGTTTCTGGAACCTTTCGGAGCTCCATGCACCATGATACATCCCGATGGGAAGTTTGGTGCAAAGGCAGAAGAAGGTTTCTTTGTTGGTTACAGCACTCCCAATAAAAGAGTGTACAACAAAAGAACCAACAACGTTGAAGATGGCTTAATGTCGATGTTCAGCGTCATACTGCCAATGCACCTGGTGTTGGACCTGATTGGTTGTTCGACTATATGGGTCTATTTGATTCATTCAACGTGGAGAATTTGGTGGATGATGCTGTAGCGCAAATGTATTACGAATGTGAAAACGCAGCTAGCTCACCGCTAATGCGTCCGATCGTGGTTAATACACCTGCGCCTGCTCCATCTGATGCCTCTGCATCCACGGGTCCCCCTGATAAAACCGCAGCAGCAGAAGTTGAGGAAGTTTTTCAGGAAGCGTCAGCAGAGGTTCTCGAATCTTCATCTTCCGACGACGATTTTGCAGAGTCTCATGAAACTCTCACTGAGGAACAAGCTGGAAATGGTGAATCTACCACTACAGCTCCAGTTAATCCGACTGGAAACAATCAAGCTGGTCCTTCTTCTTCAGCAGCTCCAGGGATAGGTCCTTCGGATTGATCTCTCCGGTTTTAATATGCAACCCGCTGCTCCCTCTAGTTCAAGCGCAGCTGAGACAAATATATCTCAAGGTTTGGAGAACCTAAATTTGCATTCGGATGATCCAGTGCCGGCACATCCGGAATCTCGGATTCACGACACTCATCCGATGCAAAATGTAATTGGTAATCCGACTAGCAGAGTCATGACGCGCAGTCAGCTCAGAAATGCTAGTTCAAGTGACAATGCAGGTACTCTGGCACTCTATTCGGAAATCAGAAAAGCAGGTCATCAGAACGATTGGTCCTTCGCCTTATATGTTTCTCAAACTGAACCAAGAACTGTGCAAGAGGCACTAAGGAAGAACCATGGATTGAAGCAATGCAAGCCGAACTTCAGCAGTTCCAAAAGCTAGGAGTGTGGGACTTAGTTGACTTACCTCCAGGCTCGAAAAAGATTGGAACAAAGTGGGTCTACAAGTGTAAACGGGATGACCGCGGGGTGATTATAAGAAACAAGGCTCGATTAGTTGTCCTCGGCTTCCGTCAAATCGAAGGAATAGATTACAACGAAGTATACGCTCCAGTTGCGCGCCTTGAAGCTATCCGGATGTTCTTAGCTTACGCTTCGTACAAACGGTTTAAGGTGTATCAAATGGACGTGAAAAGTGCTTTTCTGTATGGTGTCGTGAAGGAAGAGGTGTATGTTGCTCAGCCACCGGGTTTGAGGATCCGCTGCATCGCGAAAAAGTCTACAAATTGAACAAAGCGTTGTACGGACTCCATCAGGCACCGCGTGAATGGTACCAAATGCTTAGCAACTATCTGATATCCAACGGGTTCAAACGCGGACTCGTGGACTGCACCTTATTCACCAAGGAAAAGGGTGGTGATCGTCTTCTGGTACAGGTTTATGTTGATGATATTATTTTGGGTCTACTAATGATGTCATGTGCAGGGAATTCGAAAAGCTTATGCAGGACAAATTTGAGATGAGCTCGATGGGGGAGATGCAATTCTTCCTCGGTCTACAAGTAGAACAACAAGAGTCGGGGATCTTCATCCACCAGACAAAATACGTTGCTGACATCTTGAGCCGGTTCCAGATGGAAGACTCTACTCCAGTAGGCACACCGATTCAGACCAATCACGGGATTGGGCCTGACGAGAAAGGACAAACCGTTGATCCTTTTCTCTATCGAGCTATGATAGGCTCACTCATGTACCTCACTGCATCAAGACCTGACATAATGTTCGCGACATGCTTACTATCAAGATACCAGTCAAGGCCGAAACAGTCCCACCTGGTTGCTGTGAAGAGGATCTTACGTTATCTAAAGGGTTGTCCGACCAAAGGTCTTTGGTACCCTAATGACGATAAGTTTGACCTCATCGCATTTAGTGATGCTGACTATGGCGGATGCAAGACAGACTTAAAATCCACATCGGCTGGATGCCAGTTTTTGGGACCAAGACTAGTCTCGTGGCAGTGCAAGAAGCAAGCCTCAGTCGCCTTATCCACCTGCGAGTCGGAATATGTAGCAGCATCGAGCTGCTGCTCCCAGGTTCTTTGGATACAGCAACAAATGAGAGACTACGGTTTGAAATTTCTTAATACTCCCATTCACTGTGATAATGAGTCCGCTATAGCTCTTGCTAAAGACTCAGTTAACCATTCCAAGGCGAAACATATCTTGGTTAAGTATCATTTCATACGCGATTGCTATGAAAAGAAACTTATCGATATGGTAAAAATCCACACAGACTACCAACGTGCCGATTTATTCACCAAAGCTTTTGACGGTCCTCGTTTTGAGTACTTGTTAATCTTAAACGGCATTAAAGTTAAGCAGGATTAGATCCTCATCGGTAATCGTTTTTGTAAATATTTTTCTTTCAAAAATCAGAAAAATCCAAAAATATTGTCTTTTCGCAAATTTTTAGATTTTTAGGGGGAGAAAATTTCAGAAAAATACAAAAACATTCAGAAAAATGCAAAAATCAAAAAAAAAATGAAAAATGCAAAAATGAGTTTCTTTGGTGAAAATGGGAAGATGATATTAACCAATCAGTCGGACTGTCTGGACCCTTATCATCTTAAAAATATTGGAACTGATAGGTAGCCTCTACAATGATGTGTCGGTAGGCTCAAAATCATTTCCAAGTTCGGCACGGTGATATAAACCTAAATCATCTGAATCATGTGTGGATCAACGTGCGTTGGCATATGGTCTTGGTACCGAAATCTCGTTTGATAGCATGCCAAAATCCGAGGTTTCATGGTCTTTAAGAGGTTGGTTCATCCGGGGTGAACTGGACGTCTCTCAGAATAAATAGGAGTGGCACACGTGTCGTACGTTGGGGTCGCAGCCTACGACTGAGACACCCCTATGTCATTTCCTGAAAAAAAAAACAAAAAATAGAATAAATTCTGATCAGGACGTCCGGGAATCCTAAAAGAGCAAAAAGATTCATATATGCCAAAACCCTATTCTCAATGAGAATTCGCTCTAAGGTATCAAATCATATACCTAAAGCATCGTACCGTGAAAAATCAAATATACGGTATTTGACTTGAACCCTGGTTTGGATCTCACTGGTCTCTCTGTTTGCAGCGTTTCTGCAGACCTGATCACCACTGAGTCCACTCCTTGTAAAATACGGATGACAACAGCTTACTCACCGGTTACGAGGAAGCTTTGTGCATGACTTGATACGGGAATGTGTCGCGTGGCGGGGAACACCTTGTATCTCAGCCTTAATATTACCTTAAACGTATCTAAAGTGCCTAGCGATAAAACTTGATTTTGAGTTTAGGTGGACAACAATATCGACAGTTGTTGTAGGATGCTTATTGGTAATTTAAGCGAAAACTGAAAATATAAGGGTTCTAGTAATGTCCGTACACTGATATGATCCCTAACCGTTGAAACTCGCAAAAATATGTTAGTGTACAGTTAGTTGATCTCCCGTTTTATTTTATTTATGCTTAGTTTAGCTTAGTTAATCATTCTTGATTGCCGATGTTGGAATCCTAATCCATTGTAATCTTACTTCTTCAAAAATAAAACGCCGAAAAATAAAATGGACAACTAATTGGAAACTTGTGTTTTGCCGGGTCAAAACCGTATTTTTATCAAGTACAAGGGTGGAAAATGGAATATTTTCAAGTATCTGAGTCATCATCTGAGTCGCGTGTCAAATCGGGTTGAAAAACGCATGTTTTGAACCTTAACGGTCAAAAATGCAAGTTTTGGTGCTGCAGGGGCATTTTGGTAAATTGTGTGAAAGTTTTAGACATTTAGAGGCCTACTCGCATGAAGTTTAAGCGAGT